>LQNS02278155.1:6963428-6979927 GCA_001587735.2 Parhyale hawaiensis
ACTTGAAGCGTTGGTAGGCCTCCGATGATGGTCGAAAATCTTCAAGATGCAGCATCCATATAAAACATTTGCAGTTGTCCGCCGCCTGCTGCACATATCATATTGAATTAACTTGCCACGGCTTCTGATATATTATTTTCTTGAGATGACATCAATGTAGATTTGGATTAGAAGCAGTAAAAGAAATTTTGATACCCACGACGTGCGTTACGCTGTTCTCCAGCTCATCAGGTGGGAGGGTCAAAGTTGATAAATTTAGTTCTTGAAATCTTGCTGATGTGCTAGCCTTTTACCTACGACAGGTTGTAAATTGTCGCCCTCGGTAAATCTGTGTGTCTGCAACGTGCAGTAATAATGGAGTCTACGCATCGGACTGTAGTTGAGAATTGACGAAACATTTGCTTGTTTGGAAATATATATATATATATATGAACTATTTATATTTAAAGAGTGTGATACACGTAGAAACTTTATACAACGTTTTCCACCTCCTTAGAATAGCTGTTTGACGAGTAAAATAATGTCACTGCATCAATTTTCAAGCAGCAGACTTACATTTATTATTTTTCTGTTTGAGGCGCTAGCTACACATATGCACGTAGCATATTACAGACATTAATATCGAACCAGCATGAGTATTACTCACTGATATTAATAATTCCTGAACAAAAGGTCGCTATTAAAGTTACAAATGAAATAAATTTCCTAGCAAAGCTGTATTATTAACAAATATGCAAAGAACAGTGTAAAATAAATTTAACGTATTCTTTTACCACTATCATACCAACAACAGTTCAGATAAAATATTAGGCAATGTTGCTACGCCATGCAGCTACAACTATGTCAATGGTTACCCTCCACAGGACTTGGTTCACCAGAGTGCCCTACTCACCAGCTGGTGCGAGCCACCAGACACAGTGCGCCCAATTTGCTTCCATAAGAGAAATAAAATGTTCAGCCTTAGTACTGAGTTCGCCTAACGAGCCCGGCTCGCTCGCCATTAGCCCCTTATTAGTTCGGTCCATTTAAATTAGGCAAAAACATGCAATCCAATTAATGCAGATTTTAAAGTCTCCATCGGCCGCCTATGATACCTTTACATTGAGAGAAAAAGAGTATTTTATGTTCAGTTCCATCGGGAAAGTTTTCAGAACATTTAATTTCAGGAAGGCATCGTTTCAGTTTCTTGATTAAGTATACCTTAGTCCCAATGTTCTAAAGTTGAAAACTAACGTTCAAAAAGTGATATATCGGTATTTTGATCATATACTGAGTGAGGTGTACTTTCTGAAATAAAAAACTATTTCATAGTTTATTTACACTACGGGAAGAAACATATTAATTTTTCTTGATACACATTTCGTAAATTATTATCACTAATGACTTCAATTTACAACCAAANTCAAAAAGTGATATATCGCTATTTTGATCATATACTGAGTGAGGTGTACTTTCTGAAATAAAAAACTATTTCATAGTTTATTTACACTACGGGAAGAAACATATTAATTTTTCTTGATACACATTTCGTAAATTATTATCAATAATAACTTCAACTTACAACCAAAAAATATTATTCGAGATGTATCTAGAAAAGCTTCATTCAATACAGATAGAGAAGATACAAGTTTACTATATTTATTACCTTTGATGCATGACTTTATTATGCACGTGTATTGTACACGATATAGACCAGTAGACGGATGTTTAATTAGATCTTTGGTAATGTCAAAGCTACGCTTTCAACTTTTGTTGTGTTAATGATGCTTGTCTTCATATTATGCATATATACACTTGAAAGAGGATACTCTTAAACTTGACTCCATGGAAAACAAGTTCGAATCTATGATTTTTTATGCTGTTTAAACTTGATAGCTGTTCGAGTTATGATGCTTCAAGGGCAGGAAACATTAACTGACTACTCTTTTCGAGCAGTGGAGAACCTTCAGCGTAAGCAGTCCTTTACGTGAGGGGCTGAATTGAACGCAGCAATGCCAAATCTAATCTTTTACGTAATGCGTTTGAGTTTTCGAACATAAATATAATTTTATCAATTGAGACAAGTTATACTACGCGCTTAAGTACAATTTGGCAAAGTTGCTTTGCGTTCCTAGCCACGCCCATCGGACTCCTTACGCTGGTTTGACTATAGGAACTGTAGTTTCCCCGTTCTACAAAAATCTGAAGCTTCTACTCGAGATGCAAGTAATCTACCATATCAGATCTAGTTCTCTGCGTTCGAACAACGTAGTTAGCAGCTGCCCCCTAGCACCTAGCTCATATCCAAGACATTCTTCGAAGCTCACTGCTACTGTTCGCCCTTCGTTTATTTATGAAGCTAAATAAGACTCCTAGTGAAATTCACTCCTCCTTTTGATCATTCAGAAATAATCATGAAAGCAATTTCATTGTACCAAATTTCATAGTTACAGATGGGCGTATGGGGCTAAGACTCCATGCGACCATGTAACACTTTCAACAAAACGACCATCTCGTCTCAAACGAGCAGTAACGATAATATTGTTAATATAAAAAATTCCTGCATTAGCGGCACAAATAATCCAATAATTTTGCTTGCAGTGCCTCGTATTTGCTGACTCAGCTAATCATTTATTCTTGTTATTGCTTGGTATCGAGGCGGCGTCTGTAGCACTGGCGACTGAACAGCTCTTTCCAATACCAAGAGAAATGTAAGAACGGGTAGTAATAAGTTCCTGGTTTTAGGTGAACGGTACAATATACCTGGTTCTTGGTAAATACGAATTCGTTATGAAACGAACTTCCATTTAGCGAGAACCAGGTGTATTATAATCATTTGCATATAAGCGAGTGCGCTATAGTAACCACGGGTTCTCTCTAAGGAGAAAAATTCGCTCGTACCCGATTCGTGAGTTCTATGGGGAAATGAGAGTGGTGCGTGGAAGCCAATATAGTAACCCGGTTTCTTACAAAACTATTGCAGTATTTTTTTAATTAGTTTGTTGTAATATGCCTTTACTGCTGCGTTTTAATTCTGCTTCAGTGCGGTGTTATTACGAAAAGGTGTCAGACTTAACTTGGAGGGTGATATATATTTTTATATATGATGTAGACTGATTCCATATATACAAATTCAATTTATGTAAGCTTTTTGCAAAATTAGCCCTTACATATAACGAGAACCAGGAATATACGCTAAATGGACCCGTGATATTCCCAAATATAGTTACTCTCACTCGCGTCTAAAATTGACCAAGGAAATCTCACAGCATTTCAATTATTCAAATGCATTAGTGGCTAGAGAGAGAGCTATATGTCTGGACTATACGCTACAAAATTCTGGACTATATGCTACATTATAAACTTTATGCTACTCTTCAATATGGACTATACGCTACCTACTCTGGACTATATGCTACCTGAAAAATTTTACGGATGTAATAACTCCGTTTCTGATTGTTAAGCGGTTTTAGTCCGCCACCACCAGCGATTACCACCCTTCAAATGTACTCCGGCTGGTGGTAGAACTGGTTCTGCTAACGATCTAATGACGTAGGCGAGGTAAGGCCAATCAAAGATTGACCCTAAGTAAGGCCGAAATGTAGCTACGTTCATATCAAACATATAACATAAATAGTGAATATTTGGCTACTATTTTTCAAGGCAATCCCCTGCTTTTCCAGTTTATCATGTTGTAATAAAAAACTGACAAGATTCTAAACTTTGTGGATTACTTAATCTCAAAGTATATAATAATGAAATACACTAGGCAGCTTGGTTTAAAATTCTGAAAGAAAACAACTTGAATGAAATTCAGAAGGGAGTCTGTTAGCTAGAAAATTTAAATTTCATATTCTCCGACGTTACTAAGCCAAAAATTGCTCAAAGGTAAAATCTAGTAATTTCGCATTTTCCGATGCAATAAAACAGGGAGACTTCCATTAAATATTCATTACGTTGCATTAATAACGTCGGGTTTGCAGCTTATGAAATTCTTGCTGCGTTCAACGAGCTAAACCTTCATATCGCAATTTGTATTGGGTTACTTGGTGGTCTTACGGGGCCATGTTGCAGGTATTTTTTCATGATACAGCCACCCACTACCCACGAGGAAAACCACTCCTATACGTTGATATTATAGTGCATAATTTTTGAAATGGTTCATAAGCACATTCTTGAGCGCCGTGTACTTGAATGGGAGTAAGATATCTTTTAAATAAATTCAATTAAATAAAATATATGGATGATGCATCGTGAGTTGTATAATCTCCACAGTCTATCGACCAACATTGCAACCTGAAACTAGAAATATAAACATGGGTATTCTAAACACATACATGAGTAACATATGAATGTGAATCTTTACGATGATATAGTTTTAAATCATAATGCTGATACTCATTCACTCCATTCTGGAATTTTCTGAAAACCGTGAAACGATGAAAGGAAACAAATCTACTGCGTGTGTCCCTCTTGAGCTTGGGAAGTTACACGGCTAAAAACATTACCATCTCTGTCATCGCTCAGGTGAGGGGAACAGTGCCACAGCCTATTGTCGTAAGAACAGTTTCAAAATTATAGTAAGTATTCCTTTTTAGGTATTTTATAATTGCTACACTCTCTTTATCCCCTTCGCTTAACCATCTTGATAACATGTGCATTCTCTTATTGTTATTATGATACGCCTTTTTTTACTAACCCCAAGTGCATTCTCTCTTACCACATGTGTGTTTTCTTAATTTTTTATTATCTGCGTGTCTTAAGCAGCTTCATAACCGTAGGGGGATTCTCCAACTGTTATTATTATTATACTTCTCTCTTAAGCAGCTCTACTATAGCAGCTACTGAATTCCCTAATTAGTTATATTCGCATAGCGATTCTTCAAATAAACAGCATTTTTCCAGCCATCTCCTCATGCCTAATTGGCTCTGATATGACCAACTTTTCCATTATGTGCCGCCGCCTCTTAGGCGCTGATTTCTCGGTGCCTTTTGTAGAGAAGAGAAGCGTTTAAAGAGCAATTAAGGGACTTAAAGTCGGGAATTTTACCGAGTCCTAGGAAGCGAGACGTTAAGCAGAAGAATGGTTGCTTTGGACCCTTGCTTAGGGCTCGTTTTGGCGTATTCCATCACCTTACTAGAGCTAGCCGACCTTGGTGCAATGGAATTTGAATATAAATATCTTCATGTGCAGCACGTGATTATTAGCATAACTTTTCTAAATGCATTTAATGCCATCTCGGTGCAATGAAATTCAAACATAACTAGAACGTCTCGTGGCGTAAGACCATCACAAGCGGTAGGGGCAACCTCAACGCCGTCATTTTTTATCGCCAGCTTACTCTAGAGTTTTGTTGTTTTTCATATCTCAGTCAACCCACCCAAATGTCTGAAAAAGCTCAAATTCTTCTGATTCTCTTTGGGTGGAGTAATAGATTCAACGCGGCCATTTTTGACGGCAAGCTAACCCGTTTTTTTCTATTTTTCACATCTCAGTCAACCCATATGGCTAGCTGCAAAAAATTATTATTGTAACTCAACTCCTGCCTCTTTTTCGGTGGGCAGACAACAAAATTCATTGCCCTCATTTTTGATGGCTAGCTAATTCTATTTTTTTTGGCATTGCTCCGATCTAAGTCAACGCACCTGACTCCCCGCAAAAAATTTTGAACATTACTCAAATTCTTCTACAATTTTTTGGGTGGACAGACAAATACACAGTACACACAACTAGAACGCCTAGTGGCGTAAGACTCTCACCCGCGGTAGGAGGTAATTTCAACACTGCCATTTTTGATTGAAAACATGCCTTAGAGTTTTGGCATTTTTCACATCTCAGTCAACCCATCTCACTGCCTGAAAATGAAACAAAAAAAATATTGTTAAGACTCGACTCTTTCTGCTTGTTTTTGAGTGGAAAGACAAAAAAATTCATCGCCGTCTGTTTGACGGCCAGCTAATCTTAGTTTTTGGCTTGCATCACATCTAGGTCAACCCACCAGACTCTGTAAAAAATTAACATTGCTCAACTCCTTCCACCACTTTTTGGGTGGACAGACCAATATATATACAGTATATATGCAAATATATGTATACTTAAATCTTCAACGAAAACATGACCACCTCTCTTACTTCGTTCGCAGGTGATAAATGCATATATTCTTGTGTACGTCGGCAGCTACTCAATATTAGGGCAAGTTTTGTAAAAACGAAGATGGCATTTTTTGTAATCTTA
Source organism: Parhyale hawaiensis (assembly GCA_001587735.2). Lineage (NCBI taxonomy): Eukaryota > Metazoa > Arthropoda > Malacostraca > Amphipoda > Hyalidae > Parhyale > Parhyale hawaiensis. The sequence continues at coordinate 6,969,643 of LQNS02278155.1, forward strand.
ACCGAAGCTTTCTCTAAAACCCTATACTTTTTCTTGACATCTTCCTAGATGTTCGGGGACTGTGAATGATAACAATTTTGAAATGATAAAATCCATGTACTCTTCTAAAAGGCAACATTTCGAGCCAGCTCTACTCATACTGTACATATATATATATATATATATATATATATATATATATATATATATATATATATATATATATATATATATATATATATATATATATATATATATATNCTTGACATCTTCCTAGATGTTCGGGGACTGTGAATGATAACAATTTTGAAATGATAAAATCCATGTACTCTTCTAAAAGGCAACATTTCGAGCCAGCTCTACTCATACTGTACATATACAAATATATATATATATATATATATGCTTAAATCTTCAACGAAAACTTTATATCATTTCTCTCACTTCGGTCGCTAGTGATAAATATGAATTATCTCATCATACAGTATGCAGCGTATGATTATAGATATAGTCGTAAACAACCTACATGCATTTATTGCCAACAATATTCAATTGCTTTTTCTGCATGATAAAATGTACGCTTAAGGTTTATCGTCTTGCCACCAGCTGTACCCCAATAGCTCTGTGTAAAGGTTACTGACTCACTGATGATCGGCAGATATGGCGTTTGAGCCCACGTCAGGGAACCCCAAGCCCCCAAGTCTTTCACTCGGAGTCACTGGGGGTACTGGTTTTAGGGTGGCACAGTAGGTAGTTGTCAAACGGATCTTCCATCACAATAATTTAGTGGCTGACTGAAGCCGTGCACTGAACTTTAGTGGATACTTACAGCACGAACGAGTGCATTGATTTCGTAATTGGTGCGTCTAGTCAAGCCGAGTTTATCTTGAACATTTATTACCCGGCATGCTCTTAGGGCTTGCGACTCAACCATAAATAATATTTGCACTAAGTATAGGTTACCTAACACGTTCATAAAGCTTATGATTTACCATAAAAAATGTTCATAGAGCTTTTTCTTTCCCAAGACTGTCTTAAGAATTAAACTTCTACTCTCAAACAGTTCTCAGACTTTTGAACCATCTAAGATTTTGAACTGTTACTCTCAGCAGTTCTCAGATTTTTTAACTATGCTGTAGTAAATTATAAGATATGGTTTAGAGGAAACTTCCTCCTTTCTTCGACGAGAGCATAACGGCCTGTCAGATGCGGATGTTCAAAAGAGGTCCGAATGTTCCGCGGATGCGGATGCAGATGCGGATATTCGCCCCACCACAAACACACTCACACACACCCTCTCACGACGGCAGTTAGTACAACACTTGGGAAAACAGCTTAGATGTAGACTTGCTTGCACACATTTCAATCCAAATGAGAATTTACAGATTTACAGTTTTCAGCACTGTGGAAAAGTTTAGTGTACAGTGAAACCTGTACATCCGCGCCTCCTTTGCTGCAGATCTTTAGCGGATTTTACAGTTCTGACATCTGCGATTGCGGTTGTTACCATCTTAGCATCCGCGGATGCAAATGCATGTGCCAAAGAAGGTGCAGTTGTTCCAAGGATGCGGATATTCGAGACCATCACTAATCCTTATACGTATACGTGTGCCCTTATAATCGCTGGAAGTTTGACTCATTTACGTCTGGTTGTGGGTACATTTTTCTTCTTAAATAATAATAGTTTCAAAACGGCTTTTATTTTGGACTGTGCCCGATTAACTTATTCAGTGATGTTCATATTTATTTTTAGGGTAATTTTCATATAATGTTAGAGATCATGATAGCCATTTTTCAATCCCTCGTTGCCGCGTCAGCCGGTAAAGTGTGAAAGTTGCTGAGGCCATACACATGAGTTAGTTTTATTTATTCCGAGTGTTTACGATACTTCCTTTTTTTTGTGGTATGTTATTTTCTGATGGATTTCTTTTTATCTTTCAGGTGATAAAGCTTTAAAATTTATAGCAGACTATGAAAGCTATCAAAGTTTGAAATACAGCTATGACAGACTGAGACAGCTATGGCATTGTGACTGTTTTAAAACGCGAAGAAAGCTGTGAAGGATCCACAAAACCTATTGATAATTCATCAAACCATAAAGTTTGAACGAATGACCTGAACTTGAAGAGTATGATGCTCAAAAGAAAACTGGCCATACTTGCTCTACAGAGTGAACTTCTGCCTAGGATTTTTAAATCAGAGAGGGAGTTAATCTTCATGCGCAAGTCGTAGTACGAACCTGGCCATTACCTACTTTACCTGAAATTGACTACATGGATATCGGACTAAATCGTTGAAAAGTCAGTGAACAATCTAGAACAAAGGTCGATGAAGTCTGCTAACACTGTCCTTAGACGTTGCTTTAGAAATTATATATTTTGCTACGGTACCGAAATACATTAATAAATTTCAGAGTGCAAATTTGCTGAAGTGGAAATGGCTTTCGGCTAATGCAAAGTTCCTTCGAGCTGCTCAAGACTTTGGTAAAAAGGTAACTACAGTTGCAGAAGTTTGAAAAGCAGTCTAAAAATAAAGCTTTAGCCCTAACCATGATAGTAGCTCGCTTTACCTGGTTATACTAATGATAAAGCTTCTAGTCAGTTACCATGTAACCAATATTTATACTTTTAGTGAGTTTCTTAGTATTCTGCTGCTTCGCTTGTTTCCTAAAGTTCAATAGATATATCACACGGTTTTGTCGCTCATGCCTTGTTCCTTTTTCATAGTCTATTGTACGAGATGCAAGAATTTTAGCTGCCGACTGCTTCAATTTTATCAAATTTTATTGTAGAGTATTAACATATACACACATTCATGTATACACAAATTTTCTATCCTTTGTTTTTGTTATCCAAGTACAGTTTACCAATAATGTTAGCGCTGCTTCCCCGCTGTACTGTACAAAGACTAACTGATCATCTAAAATAATCCACGGGCTTACTAATCGGACACGGGGCAAGGTGTTACTGATCACTTAAAGTGCTCCAAAGAATTACTGATCACCCGATGCGCGTCTACTGATCTGAAATTTACCTTAAATAATCCCTGAAGAATTTGCCACCGACTTATCATCGTAAATTATTGCCATAAAAGCGGTCGAAACATTGCTCCGAATTTTGATCTTCTGCGACGCACCTTAGATTCATTTTTCTGCTATCTAAAATGCGCTCAAAATTCTGCTGCAGCCGAGTGACTAACAGATACAGTTGAACTTACTATAGATTCCTAAAATTTCTTGCCGATACGTCTCTTAAGAAATAAAATATCCATTCAGTGACTTCTCAGCACTCTAGCAACTCGGCAACAAGTTACCGGTGCTTTTCAACAGTTCAGTTTTGCACTTTCTCGAGACCCGATACTTTTGTTCTGTTCCGAACTTGAGCAAAAGTCTGAGAAAAATATTTCAGAGTGACTTATGGGATGGAGGAGGAGGAGGGGAGGGAGTAAAGACGAGGCGGAGGGTGTGCGTTGAGACGGAAGAAAAGTAGGGTAAATGTAACCACATTGTTATTTAGAAAAGTTTGCTATAGCATTCATGGCCAGTCTGTTTTAAGAACAAATATGTGAGACAACAAATTAGACCTTAATTCGAGTTTTGTCTAACTTCAATAGCAGGCTTATACATACCCTGAAAACGTTGTATATGTAACTGATTAAAACCAAGTACGCTACCTAGAAAATGAGAAGTTTAGTTACAATGTTTTGAAAATTTTTCTGGCTATTTTTGTGAGTACTTCACAGTCATCCACAATATAATAAATACCAGTATATTCTTATCTATTTATTTATTTGTTTATTTATCTGTGTAGTTTCTGTCACTTTTTAAGAACACAGATTGGCGAAAATTAGGTCAGGGCGTATAATGGCCAATTCATAGCTTACCCATATAGCTGAATGCACTTCTTGCACTGACATAGTTTGGAAATGGGCCTATTGATTCGTCTACTGCCGCCTATCTAATCTAATCTAATCTAGTTGAAATCGAAGCGCGGAAGATATATGAAGCTTCCCTTAACACTTTTGTTATTCATACTGATTCCAAGCTTCTTCTTACAGATAGTTTCGATGCACCAGTCATTCTTCCAACTTTATTTCAATCGTCGATGAAACAGGTTTTTGCTGAGAAAAATAAAGAAAAAAGAAAAAAATCGACCCATGTGATATCTTTGCGTATTCACGATACCGCATCGAAATTAATATTTTGAATGACGATCGACTGTGTGGAAAAAGAAAATAAGTTTTCGCTATGCCAGAGAAAGAAAAGTAGGATTTCGCTTCTCAGGAGTTGTGAAGCCCTCAACACTCATGTCTCTCTCTTTAAATTGGCAGCTGTATTCACGAAGGTATTATCTGTGAAGTATAGTCATCACAAATTCCTCACAGTCTATCATAACAGCGCGGTCGCTCTAATCATATAATTACCCCCTGGTAGGAGGTTATGTTTTTGTGGAGCTTGTATGTTTCTCTGTCTGTTGGTCCTTCACTAATATAACTCAAAACGTTATGGACGGATTATTACGAAATGCACAAGGAGTACAAGGATCGTTTGGCATGTTAGGAGGAATAGTTAAGTAAACGTTTGGGAAGATACCGTCCGTTTGTTTGTTTGCAGATTTTTTCTTGGTAACATAACTGAAAAAGTGTTAACGGATATGCATGGAATTTGTACGCATCGTTAGATATGTTGCAATTTTTTCTTTATTTTATGTCTGTCAGCAACATAACTCAAATTATTAATGAACGGATCTTTATGAAATTTCCAGGAATTGTTGATAATGTTAGAAGCATAAATGACCGAATTCTAGTGATGATACACTGGAAAACTAAAACTCTACATAGGAATTATCCAATTGTCAAACTAACTCTATTTCCGAACAAACAGTTATATTTGACAGGTGAAAATAATAATCCCATCAAATAATAACAACTGTTTGCTCGGAAACGGAGTTAGTTCGGCAATTGGGTAATTCCCATATGTCTACATACCAATGAAAACAGATGAGCAACTTCGAAATGTACCTAAGATCGACGTTTGAGACCGCTGCGACGTCATTATTGTGTCTTGACGCTGGTGGAAACACGTACGTAGAATTATTATCATCGATACAAATATATGACTTAATGTAAACGGTCTATTTTGACATCATCTTGGAAGCTAATTTTCTTGCAAGAATACAGAAGAAATGCTCGACTGAGTAAATTCAGCAGGAAAAGATTGGGTCTCTGTTATTTTGTTGCTTCGCTCGTCAGAGGCAGATTGATCACGCAGTATCGGAGAGGCTGTAGCCTCCCTTAATGAGCCTTATCAATCAAAGGCTTTTGCCTGAACGATACACATCCGAAAATGATCTTCCCGTGGGCCTTCATTTATATCCAGAACAGGATGCTTCGCTGATTTTGAATGGATCTTGTGCCTTTATAGTCAGGGTAATTATTGGTAAGGATCGTTACTGGCTTCCTTAATGACTAGCTACTTGAAGTAAATGAGTACACGGTGCGTAGTATTTGAGGGAAATGAGTACACGGTGCATAGTATTTGAGGGAAATGAGTACACGGAGTCTGAAATGTCACTAAGCAATTTATTATCATAGAGTAATAATTATAATAACAACAAAGATCAATGTGTGTATTTATATTGATACGTAAATGTTTAGATATGTTTCGTTGAGGAAGCTGTTCTTTTTGTTCGGCGCTCTGAAGTAAACAGAATAATAAAGTTAGGCCAGGATGGTGAATGTAATTCTAGAGCTGTAATTCTAGAGCGAGAAATTAGTCCAGGTTGCAGATAACAGCAGCAGTAAAGACGTCTCAAAGTTAAATGTAGCTTTTATTTTGCTAATTTGGAAACGCAATCCTTGGAGACGTCTGAAGTATCTTTTAATACACATATATGGAACTCATTTTTAACTTTCTTATTTCATTAAAACTTTAGTTGCACCGATTCCCTGCCCTACAAGTTGTATTTACTGTTAGTGAAGGGTGACCGTGAGCGATGAGAGGGTATCACTAGAAATTATTTGGCTTCATTCATAACCACCGTTTCAAATAGTGTACTACATCATTTAAAGCCTCTCACTACCAATAATAAGAAGTAAATGTAATTAGATCATGAAAACTCATCAAAGCCTCTAGATATTATAGGACATTTTTTGAATTTACATGTTGTTCAGAAAACGCTCAAAATGTCAAAATTACAAAAATTACAAAATTACAAGGGGAAAAAAATTCTAAAAAATTACAAGGGATAAGAAATAACTCATTGTATATACAAAATTTTACTAGAAGAAGAGTGGATATTTTTCGGAAGCCACTAGCTCTATTATCAGCAGTTCCATCGAAATTAAACAGGCCCCCAGTTTTGATTTGGGTGTGTACGCATTCAAACTGGAACAAAATTCAACTAGATCGAGCACTCTGAGAGAGCATACCTCCGCCAAGTAAAGCAACATTAACGAAAACTTCAAGTTGGGTCTGAAACTCTAGTATCCTCATCACAACACCAGAATCTGGTTGTTTATGCCATTTGACAGTCATAACAGGTTCTGCTAGTTTCTTGATGATCCTTCCTGTAACATCATGAGTTATGTTTTCACATACATTTTGGCAAACATCAGTCACACACACAAACAAACAAACAGAAAAATCGATGTTCGCCAAAATTTTATCATTAGGGTCTTTCAGCAATTCTAACAATTGTTCATATTTCATAAAGATTAGCTTTATTATAACTTTTTGAGTTATGTTGCTAACAAACATTTTCGGAAACATTAGGAAAGCGCAGAAACAGACTAACCGATTGTCGCCAAAATTTGATTATCTGTGTCTTTTAGTGTTATTAACAATTCCTGTAAATTTCATTAAGGTCTGTTCATAACGTTTTAAGTTCTATTGCTAACAAACATAGTATCAAACATAGCGACTAACAAACGAACCAACGAATTATCACTTTAATTTGTTCAATTAGTCTCAGTAATATACCTAGCAACTCCTGTGAATTTCATAGAAATCAATTTATAACTTTTTGGGTTACGGAACAAAGAAGAGGGTAGACAAACAAACAAAAGAGCGGCTGACCGGATCTCTATCAACAGTTGATCATCTATTACTCCTATCATGCCCAGCAAGCTCTGTAAATCTTAGTTATCTTGGTGACAGAAAGACGGGCAGACTGACAGACAAACACACAAAATTGACAAAACTATAACCACTTTGGCAGAGGTAATAACTAATAACACGAACAGTTGCTATCTCTTACCATAAGTTTCCTGATAAGATGTTCATTCGATTACATTTTTGGACCTACTGCTCTTGTTTGTACAGCGTAGATATAGGGTGAGAAATATTTGGTATAAGAACAAGTGGATTTTAGCTATTAATATGCCTACTGATTAATTGAAATCATGGTGGAGCTGGCCTTTGAAAATATTCATTTTTTAATTCCAGAGCTGAATATCTTGTTTCTTCGCTTTTAAATTTACAATTTAATGTCTAATACAATTTGATGTTTAAAATACCAGTTTTAACTCAGGAGAGTTGTTTGAAAAAATGCAAAGAACATCAGTAACAGAGTTAGACAAGAATTTGAGAAAAAGATTCTAACGGCACTACTATAATTAATCAATGTTCAATATTATATTAGCATTAATAATATGATAATTCATTAGCTTATTTCTCCAAAACTGAAAATCCAACAGCCAACGATACTTAGTAATATTATGCATTAGCAATTTACAAATTCATGCTACAATTTTACAGAGGGCAGGCTACAAAAATAGCAGTGAATTCTTAGAGAAGCGTCTCTTTGCATTAGCATATTTGGCATAGACCTTGCTATTGAAAACAAAAGCAGGCTTTTCCCGTAATTGCCTCGTGCCACTCATACTGCCAGCTCTGTGAAGTATAATTCATATTCGTATTACCATTCTTGTGACAGCAGGATCTAGCGAACAGCGTACGAGGACTGTATTGGTGACAGTGTTGGGGCGTTTACCATCCTTGTGACAGCACGCTCAAGTGAACAGTATGCGAGGGCTGTATTGGTGACAGTGTTGTAGCGTTAGTCGTGTGTTCACACCCCTCGTGCAATATTTTGTGGGGAGGCTCAGTGCCAGGTAGATCCTTGTCGTGTGAGTTTGTGCTAAGTTGAGGACTGTGGGTTCCACACGAAAATTTCAATCTACTCATATTTTGTTGAACCTTTGAGACCAGGAGCTTCTAAATTCCTAGTTTCATAGTAATACTACGATTTAATATCAAAAATGAAACTTTTAATGCTTCTCTGTCCACATTAAATAAGAGCGGGAAACAGAAATTTGTTACTGAAAATTTTTTCAACCGTGGTTTCTTCAGCGCCACTTCGTGATTCTAAAACTGAAGACCATTCAGCAAATAAAATATTCAGTTAATGAAAAATATTTATTTTCTTTTTATCGTCACTAAAATTTGCTCATTTGTGCCTCTGGAAACTGAGAACAATTTCATGAAAATTCGTCTCTAACTTTTTCATTTATGTTTTGACAAGCATTGCGCCAAATATTAGTTAAACACACAACGGAAACGGACGAATCGATCATCATCAAAATTTAGATTTTGTTAGTTGTGTTTTTTAACATTTCAAGTTACTCCTGCAAATTTAATGGATATATTCATAACTTTTCGACTTGTGTTCTGACAAATGAACATTGGTCAAACACACAAACAGACAACCGATCATCACAAAATTTAGTTGTTTACTCCTGGTAGCATCTCTAACAATTCTTGGAAATTTCGTTAAGATCCGTTCATAAATTCTTGAGTCATGCAACCAGGAAGAAAGAAGACGACAAATGAACGGGCAAACGGACCTTCACGAAAGGTTAATCATCTATTTCGCCCAACATCAGTACTACATAATAATTCACGTCGTGTTTTTATCTATTTATTTATTTATAGATACATTTATATCTTTCTTGCCAAGCTATATGGGGATAAAATAGGAAGACACTCAAGTGCTAAATTCAATCCTATGATGCACTTCCTACCACGCTCTATTGAAATAAGATAGGAAGAAATTCAGGTGCTAAAGACAGTATTGTATGAATCCAATCCTGTGGGGAATACACTCCTACGGGCTAACACTTGGAAACTCCAGCTGAGGAACCTGAGCTCTCCTGCATGACCTTGTTTGGACATGTTCAAACTTCAAAGGTGCTACCGGAGTTGCCACTTGACTGCATCATATAATATATGTCTAATTCTTCAGGCAGAATGTTGAATTTTCATTTGAGCAGCTCTCTGAAGAGTAAAGAGCACAGGAGACAACGGGGGTTTCCCTGAACTACAGGTTTTCTGCCGTCATTTATAATGACGGCCCATGCTACTAGTACTTAGTAATGCCTGTAAATTTCGTAAAGATCCCTTCATAACTAGTTGAGTCATCTTGGTGACAGACAACCACACAGACAATGCACAAAGTCAATAAAAACACGACCTTTTTGGCGGACTTATTAATAGTAGTGAATACAATAATTATAACAATAATTCAAAAAGCCAGGGTCTACTTCTTTACGCAGTCCTAAAATGAAAATTACAAGCAATACCGTCGCAGTTGAAAACATTTTTACTCGCCCTAGATACAATAATAAAATAATCGATAAAACAAAAATTATCAAAGTACTAAAATCGGTAAACATTTCGGATCATCGCCCTCATCAGTACATCTGAAACATAGAAGGATATACGGTAACTGAATTTCTGAGTTAATTGGATATAACGCACAGATAACATATGGAAACTTGAACAAACATAGCTGAAAACTAGAACGCCTCGTGGCGTAAGACCTTCACCCGCGGTAGGGGGCAAATTCGACGAAGTCATTTTTGTTGGACGAGGTTAGGGAACAGCCCCATTCCCAGCCATTAGCTCTTCAATAATAATATAGGAAAAAAATATAACACCTCGTGGCTCAAGACGATCTGCCGCGGTGGAGGCAAATACGCTGCGGTGGAGAAATTTTAACGCCGTAATTTTTGATGGTCAGCTAGGCCTAGTTTTTTGGGATGGGTCACATCTAGGTCAACCCATCAAACTCCCTACAAAAAATATGAAGATTGCTCGATTCCTTTTGCCTGTTTTTGGGTGGACAGATAGGTCCCCGGATCGAATCCTGACTCGATTCTTTGTACATATTTATATATGTATCCCTTTACATCTAGGTATATATATATATATATATATATATATATATATATATATATATATATATATATATATATATATATATATATATATATATATATATATATATATATATATATATATATATAT
>LQNS02278155.1:6980164-7017862 GCA_001587735.2 Parhyale hawaiensis
TATATATATATATATATATATATATATATATATATATATATATATATATATATATATATATATATATACAAGTTTTATTGAAGGCGACAGAGAACTCAGTGTTAATAATACATTTATTAACCCTTTCCAGGTCTCGAAAACATTGTACACAATCATCATTGCCGATGCTGTGTAGTAGCTCTCCAATGTTGGCCTCAACGTTTCGACTACTTCTGTAGTCATCTACAGTCATCTCCTCCTGAAGATAACTACAGAGGTAGTCGAAACGTTGAGGCCAACATTCCAACGCAAACATTATCATCTCTCTCACTTCTTTCGCGGGTGATAAAATACAAAAAAAAGCACTAAAGATTAAAAATTACAAGCGAATGGGCACTATTTTCGCCATTTAAAATAGGTTTTTGCAGAAAGATGTAAAGGGATTCTAGGAGCCTAAGCTCTGAGTTAATGCAAAGATGTAAAGGGATTCTAAGAGCCTAAGCTCTGAGCTAATGCAAAGATGTAAAGGGATTCTAGGAGCTTAAGCTCTGAGCTAATGCAAACTGCTAAGGATTTAAATGATTTGGTCGCACAAGGGAGCCACAAGGGAGCCACAGGCTTCCGCATGTTGGCGCGCAGCAGAAAATGGTGGTTGAGCTAAAGTGTTTCCGGAATGACGGCTCCTCTCAGTATACTCTGAAACTCTCTTTAAAAGCGTACGGGTCGTTAAGCCCACATACTGTACGAGCATGAACAACGTTTGCAACGGAATTTATAAACGAGAGATCTCTGCATGCTGGGAGGAAGTTTATATTTGTAATGGAAGAATAAATCTGTAGTAAATCTCTCTGATAAAATAAAAGCTTAAAGTATAGGTTTACGAAATATGAGGATAACAACTGAATTAATTCGTTTTCATTTTTTCTGACTGGCTGGGATTCAGCTCTGTACTACGTTAGTCTCTGGATAAATAAAGCACCGAAGAGAACTTCAGTCTTTTACCCAATTGGGTGTTCAGCGCTAGCATGATCAAATCATTTACAAAGCTTTAAAACAGATGCAATTTTAGCCTAAACAAGAAGCTTATTTGGCACGCGACCAACCAAATTCTGAAAAGCGTACTATTTATCACTTGAGTCGGAAGGCGGTACTGTGGATTAGCTGAAAGAAGATCTAAACGAAAAGGAAACTCCACAGCACTACAGATTTATCACCCAGAGCCATCACCTAGCGCAAGAATGCGGTACTGTGAAGTTCCTTTAAAGAAATTCTAGACAAAAACAAGAGGACCTCTCACTCAGAGTGGGGAGCCAGGACCTCCTCTCTCATTTCAAAGGGGCTCCCACATGAGACCGAGGTGGTAACTTTGTCTAAGTCTCACCTAACTTTTGTTTCAAAGAGCAAAAGCAGTTCAGTTTACGACTCTATTTTGACCCCAGTACAATAAAAGTCTAGTTCTTGTATTTCATCTCCAAATACAACTTTGAAATCGACTTTTTTAGGGAGACTATTCTGGGTAAAACAGCTAGGTACGTAGCAATTTTTGGAGGGAAAAACAAGAAGCTTTAATTGAAAAGACCCTCGATGATGATAGCATTCAAACTGAGTGTTTGAGCAAATGAGGGAAGGGCATCTGTTTGTGCCTCTTCTCAGATAATGAGCTATTTCGGCCTAAGTCTCTGGCAGAGAGAAAACAAGCAACTTCAACAGCACGTGTCTGCACAATTAGAAGTTTCGACCTGGATATTTTTGGAAAAAGAGACAGAAATTCATAGTTATTTCTCATAACAGCTTTTTCCTAAGTGATCTTCTACAGAGATAACTAGTAGTTGTGCTTTTGTCAAGACTACGCTATGTGTGCAATCTGACACACAACTTGATGCGTGGATGTGCAGCTTGCATCATGTTGTGCTAGTGAGTGAATGGCGTGGCCACGGCCTTAAATACGTCTTGGCAGGCCCAAGTTTCGAAGCAATGTTTTTTCCTAAGCTGAAGAGTTGTGTTTTACAGTTTTTTAGGTGTTCTTCATTTTAATACCTCTATCTAGACCAGCTAATCCACTAAGCCTTTAAATCGAAGGAAATTTTAATCTCAAGTATTCAGTTTGCCATTTTGGATCCAGTTTCCGGATGTAATCGCAAACTGATATCGCTTGATATCATGCAGGGCTGAGTTGACGGGCGTCTAAAAGAGTAATCGACTTGCGAGTACAGGCAAGTCGCAAGTTGCCAGTGTTTATTTTTTTTTATGAACGTATCTCCACTTTTGCAACTACGAACCTGTGTTTTACTCTACGTGTTTTGTTGTTCCAGGATTGTAGTGATATTTTCTTTGCTGCAATTATTTTGAATTGATATTATGATCTTTAATTTTTTTTAGTAAATTTGAACTTGATCTCGAATAATATCAGGTGAATTGTATTTCTGCAGTGTATAACGACTTAGTCAGATAAATTTAATGACAAAATTTTTTCTAATGTCAATGGAATTCTATTCTTTTCAGAGTCATTGCAACAGACAGTCGAACTTGGCTATTGAATTTTAGGTAATATCAGGTCCATTATACTTCAATAAACTGCAACGCAGATTTTACTGCGATTCCCTGAAACGACTCTTTTTTTTGCTTTTGAAGCACTCGCGTGATTAATTGACTCTAGGGTCTATTAGCTTTTGGAGTCCCATTCAAGGAGGGTATTGCTGATTAAATTCCTGGAAACGGAGAATATTTCACCGTAGAGGTTTTGTTCACGGGAACACCAAATACCGACGTTCCAGGTTTCTAAATTGACAGCTTCCGAGACTTCATTCTCACTCTCATAGGAAACTTACTTGCGTTTATCCGCTATTAATGTGAGCAGAAATGGATGATATCGAATAGTCACCTAAAAGTTTCCGATTGGAACTAACATACGATATTGCGGAGATCAACCTGCTAAAAATTAGAGTCTTCGTTGTGACCCAAAGCACGCAGCATCGCATAGCCTCAACGACAACAGCTTGGCAGGCACTGAGCCCCAAAACAGACATTACACGCTGCTACGGACGCACATTTAGAGCGTCCCACTGTCACCAATATAGCCTCGCTTTCGCTTCCCTCCAGCACGCTGTATATGACGAATGCTTCAAACTTTATCATTAGTACTTGCTATAGCGTAAAATCAAACCATCAAATTTCAAACCATATTTTGGATAGAATTATACCAATTGGGCTATAAGTTTGACGACTATTCACTATTTGCCACCGACAGTTGATTCTCTTGTTTAAGGTAAGGTGGTAAACGCGGAAGAATATCGATAGAAAACTAGAACCCATTGCATCGGGTACTGAAGAAACTCAAACCTTGCTGTTAAACTCTACAGTTCATGTTTTTAGCTTATTCACAACTATTTTGCTCATTCCGTGAACCTATTAACCCGTTTTGAGAATTAATGAAGACACACAAGCCATTGCTGTTGGACAGTACAGAATATATTTTGTTACTTATAAATAATGCTCTTATTATGTGTAACAAATAAAAAGTAGAAGAAAATTCATAACGGCAGTTGAACAGAACGTTTTGTCACGACTTCCTTTTAAGTTGAAACTAATAACTCAAACTCAAATCATCAGCTATTAAACTTTGACGCAAACTAAAAAAAATCTATTAGACTTTGGGTGAAAGTAATACTAGACTTTGACTGAAACAAAAAGCGCAGCTATTACACTTTGAAACTAAATTTTCATCGATTTATTAGACTTTGACTGAAGCTAAAAAAGCAAAAATTAGACTGACTGAAACTAAACTACACCCTATGAAATTTCGACTGAAACTAAAAGAGCAGCTTTTAGACTCCCACTGTAAGCCATCAGAATTTGGACTTTGACTATAGCTAACACCCCAGCTATTAGGCTTTGATTAAAACTAGAACACCAGCTTTTAGACTTGACTTAATTGGACACTGACTAAGCCTAGAACAGCAGCTTTTAACTATGTTCGAAAGTAAGACACGAGCTGTTAGAAATAGACCGTAATTTATATTCTTAGCTTACGCAGTCGATTCCGCTTAATACGTCCACATCGGGACCTATGGATTTGGTCACTCTAACTGGCTGGTTATAAAGAACGAAGTGAACAATTTTATAGGTAGTATCTGTTGAACAGCAGGCGAATATGCACAGTTTCTTGGCAAATTGCACTTTTTTCTCTCGTGATTAATTACGGAGCTAAACTAGCAAATAAAATTAATTTACTGGTATTTAACTAGTACAAACTTCTTACTTCGAAGTTTGAATGACATGGTAAAGTAGAGGCGGTTCTAAACGGCACCTGTTAGAGGTAAAAACAACATTCCTGAAAGTGAGACAATTTAAGCATATATTATCCTACTTTAACTTGAAATACCCTCTTAAGTATGCTCACGCATTATCTTTTTCTCCTAAAACATATCTACCGGTTGCTTTTTACATGTAACTCTACAAAATGTCCAGCACACCTATTCGGGCTTTTGCATTTCAGAAAAAATAAATCTGATTGTTGGTTTCACGATATCGACACACCTGTTAGTTTAAATACTAGTTTTGTTTTCATGAGAATTTCCTGACATTCCCATCCGCTCTTCGGTTCCCAATTGTAAAGCAGTAATCCGTGTCAAGTCTCCACACGAGCCGCAGTTACATTTGATGTGTATAATTTGTCCAGGAGTTGTAGCCACGTCGGCACATGCGAGCTGTTCGTAGCGATCATAAATGGGAGTTGTTTTGGGGTAAAATCTTCACTTTATTGCCCTGAAAACGAAGCAGCGGAGAAAAATACGCTGATATCGTTGCCGCGAAAGTTACTTTATGGGAAAATAAGAGCGTTTTGAAGAGCGATATGCTTTTTTTTGTTTACTCTTTGCCTACAAGACACAGTTTTGGAGAGAAAAAATCGACATAATTGAATTTATGCGCTTATATTTTTTGCCACTCCCTTCTGGAGATTTTGAAACGATCATAAGATGAAGAGGTTAACATTTTTTTGTCATTGTTGTATAAAACTACCAAGGTTCTTTGAAGATAATTAAAATATGAAGAGTTGTATACATCGGCCGTTGCTAGCTGAACCTTGGCTTTTCGAAAATAATTAGAACAATATGAAAATGAAGAACACCTTGGCATTTCGAAAATAATTAGAACAATATCAAAATGAAGAACACCTTGGCTTTTTGAAAGTAATTAGAACAACGTGAAAATGAAGAACACCTTGCTTGGAAGTTCTGCTTACTGAACAAAATTCTAAGATCAAAGAAATTATTACCTGTGCAGTCTGTTTTTTTCAGTTCAAGTGCTTTTGTGCTTAAACAGAATTTAAAAAAAGCTTTCACTCAATGTCAAATGAAATTCGGTATTCTGATAACCATCAGAATAGAAAAAAAGAATATTTGGTTAAGTTACTTGCCTACTCAGCAACTGTTGTTTCAAGACAGATAGAATTTTGAAGACTTTCTGTTTTTATTTCTGGTGAACTGAAATTTTTCGTGCCAAATCAACCAATTTTTCCCTAAAAAATACACCCCCATCGGCAGTAAGCACAATTTTTATTTTTACATTCATCGCAATCCAGCAGATGGCAGAATCTAAAATTGAAATTTTAATGATAGAATAATAGTCTATGTACTAATTGTTGAAGATAATAAATTTTTTCACGATATTTCGTTTCATGATTTAGTTTACGAATTATAATGTAAAATTTACTGTAACATTGAGGGCGTAAAGACTACAAATTCCCTTACAGATTTCTGGCCTGCCCCAGTTGTTAACACTATAATACTATTGCTGGGGCGGCCGATAGTTTATTATGCAATGGGAGTTCAATTCGCCAACTCCTATCTAATTAATCTAACCCGGTCAGCATAAGCTCATTTGGAAGTTCACTTCTGAGCCTACCGTGCACTGTTTTTGAGCGAGCTATATGGATCGATCGCAAACCGATTACTCTTGCTGTCACTGAAAACTCAACTTGGTGGAACAAGAATGAGTTTCCTCTTCTCTCAAGCATACTTAGTTTTCCATTAACAATTTACTTAAAGTATGTTGATTAAAATGGCTGAATCATGGATAATTGCAGTGATTTTATGACGCTAACAGCACTGCTGAAGTTCGAAATGCACGTACCAGAAATTTTGAGACGGAGAGGCTAAGTAAGTTAAGTGTCCGGTGTTCCGATTTTTTTTAAACTTATCTGCATAGCGCAAGTGGCCGAAAGTTAGCCTTAAGTTTGCAGAAAATGGTCGCAAACGGCCACAAAATGCCCACATTTATGTTTGCCTTGGGAAAATAATTATTGTTGATCAGCATCTCTCTAAATCTGTTTTCACTTTCCACTACTTGCTAGCTCGGTCAACCGACAGGACTTGCTGCAGAGTTTCTCGTTAATACCTATGAGTAAAAATTTAATGGAACCAATATACCGATATGTTGCATTAAAGATTTCAGTTTCTAGCTGCAGTTGTCAGTTTCCGAAACAAAACATTAAGCAAACTTCTCCTTAAAGCTACGAAATTCATCGTTACTTTTTAAGACAGTTACTAGAGTACGTACTCGAGTCTGTTTCACATAGTTTCGTATCGTGCGTTAACTTATTCGAACCTTCTCCTTCATTTGATATTCCTTGATTAGAGAGCACAGTTATGAATTTCAATTGCCGTACTTGAAGAGTGATGAAGTAATAATACATGAGTTAATTTTCTTCATGATAGTTGGTCAGCGTACCACTCACTAGAGGACGCTTTAGGTCAGAGAGAAAAATCAACGCAAATGTGAGGGTCATAGGAGTCCTTGCAGCCCGCTATGCTATGAACGTCAGTGGCGATGTAGCTGTGATATTGTAAGGGTGTGTAGCGCTGTCGGGTTCAAAGAGCTGAGCTGGTGCCGTGACAAGCGCGTGTTTTCTGGAAAAGAGTTGATGTGCAGCAGAACTATTTCAGCTGAACGGTACACTATTGTAGTGTTAATTTCGTGAAAAAGATATGCCTGAGTTCATGACATAATTGGGATTCTCTATGCTGGACAGAAAAGGTGAAAGATGTTTTATTATGAAATAAATTAGCGTGTTATATCTCAATAATTATTCTAAAGTGACAAGCAAGTCATCGTATGCAAAGAGAGAGGTGCGTGAGCGATTATATACTGTGAAAAATACGATGAATTTATAGCTACAGAAATAATGGAATGGTAATAGCAATGATTGAAACAACGACTGTTCTGGTAAAAATATTACAGCACTATACTTGATAAAAAAAATTGTTTTGCTGTAACGGTTAATTTTACTGGTATTTTAACATTTTGTTTTTTGGTACGAAGACGCAGCTCATGTACATATTTACATGAGGATGCAACATGAGTTGATTAGATACTGGATAGTATACAGACCATGTGACGCACTGCCAGAGCGGAGTAAAAGCGTAGGATTTGCTTAAACAACTACCGTATATATATATTAAATAGGTGGATATATGATACATGGTAGTTGTATTTATTTTTATTGTTGCTTTTTGCATTTGGTTTTAATATTCCTTCTCTGTGAATTAAAAAATATTCTTTCTAGAAATAGCAGCTAGCAGCTAAAAGAAGTTAATTATGTAACACAATTAACTATCTGTTTTAATGTGCATTGCTCCTGATAAATCATACTTAAGAGTACAAATAATAACTATATAATAGTAACATAATTGAGCTAATCTTCTGCACAGACTACACGGTACGTGAGGATCCGCTCCTCACAAGTAGTTTTTATGTCCCTCCTGCATTCTTCTGCTAAATCGGGTCATTTAAAACGAGAATATTTTCCGATAATTATCAGAACAAAAAAAAGAAAACTGTTAACGGGCCATGCTGGGAACTAAATTATTAACAACAAACAGTAATTTATCAGAACAAGTCATCGGTGGAGAGAAACTGAATAATCATGATCATTTCCAAGTCAATTTGTGTCTTCGATGTAATGGGTTGTGAATCTTTGATTGTCAACCACTGATTGCTTGTCAACCATTGACTGAATGTCAACCATCGATTTCTTCAGAATCATTTGCTGACTGTCAATGATTGATTGCTTGTCAACCAAGGACTGTTTGTCAACCACTGACTTCTTGTCAACCATTGAAAGCTTGCCGACTCTTGATTCATTGTAATTTATTATGGATTGCTTGGCAACAATTGATCACATGATTCAATGACGTTGGGTTTCTTACTGATGAGCACATTCCTTGATTCACCACAAACATTTTTTTCGTGTTTGAGATTCCACGATAATTAGAAAACGTTTTCATGACCTTTCATCGGTCAGTCGTAATTATTATAATTATTAAAACCCCACGCCAGGGCTTCGAGGCACAATGTTAACAACACAAATAAAGTATTAACGTTAACGGTTGACTTGAATGCCTGGATACCCACACGACCGAACACCGATCATGACAGTGATTTCCCCTATTTGTTTACTTCGAGGGGGTCCTCGGTCATGCATGGCGTGGTCTATTTCTGGCAACATCCCAACTGAAGATTGATTTTCGTGGGAAAAAAATCTCTCTGGAACATAAATGTAGTCACTCGCCACAAGCCGAAGATTTGTCGCCATTGGGCCTTTGTTCACTTTTGTGGCAGGGACGCAAGTGGTCGCAGGCGCCCGGATCTATTGCAGTGGTGGCTCTGCACAGGTCCAGAGGAGGATATTAAATTGTACTTCTTCGTGAACAGGAAAATGGCTGCCGGCCTTAGGCTAATGCTGTGTTGGAAGCCGTTATCTAGCGAGTGAAAAAGCTGCCAATTTTTCTGTATGGTTCTGTGGCATTTATCTAGTTTCCACCAGTATACAGTGAGCGGCATCAGATAATATCGGTTACGTGTCATAAAATTTTAGATAGTGTTCAAGGGTAAGCAGCACGCGCATCATTTAAGTTGAAAGACCAAACGTTGAGCGGCTAAATTATTAAACCGATTTTGAGATGACGCCAAATTTTTTGTTAACTGCAACGACTCGCAGGCTTTAAAATTTTGTACAGGGTCAAAAATGTATGAAAGAAATGAAAAGTGTTGTATCGGTTTTAACGTAGATAAAATTTGTGCACATCTGTTGCAAAAGATTCAACAAACACGAGTAATAGCTCTAAATATATGACAAGGTTTTGTAACAAAATAATTTTGCTGTATTTCTGCATTGGTTGTTGTTTATTGTTTCTATTCGACTTTTGTGGTTTGAATTAGCTTATGTGTATATATACATATGAACGACCGATATAGGTATATGTATATATAGCATGAGAAAATGCTCACTAAAGGCATTATCAAAACTTTTGTCAGTACGTGAAATAATTCGAATATTAAAGAAGTTAGCTGCATAATAATCATTAGCACCTTTCAAATTATACAAGATTATATCACTGCGTTCTCGTAGAAGCAAGTGTACTACTAGTGTACGTTTCATTCAGGGCAGACCACATTTCAAGATCAGCGTCTCTCACCCAATTTCCCACTACGCTTCACTTACATCTCATTTCCTCACAATTTGAGCGGAACACAAAAAACGTTTTTGCCAAAGTTTAGCTTTCACTTTCGGGAATGTTAGTTCTATCTGTAGTTCTAATTGAGAATGTGCAAACTGTTAGGAGAAGAATGTTGTTAATTACGAAAGTTTTCCCCTCTAAAAGTTTTCATGCAGCCTCTAAGACGAACTTTGAAGATCGTGGCGAAACTAACAATAATCAATTACAGTGTGCGGCCTGGGCTGGATGAGGAGCAAAAAGGTCTGCGCTGAAAAATTCTTAGACTGGCTAAGTTAACTGAGCCTATTCATGCCTGAACGAAAAGTGACTTTCATAAAAACAGCCTTAAATGTGTACGGTGAACATGGGAAGATTCGTACCATGAAGCTACTTGGAGATTGTCGAAAGAAATTTGTAAGGATATACGGTTTCACTGTCTCGTATTAAATCATATTTTATTATTAGACAACTACATAGAATAATACGCTTTGAGTATTTATTTGTATCTTTATAGATAGATATTGTGCCTTTCATGCTAGGATAGGATAGATTCTAGCCTTGAAATAATGTCTATAGCAATTCAAGATATCGGTGAAACGGAGGGAGTCACTTCACCATATATTTTGAAATCTGCTGATAAGCTAATAAATTATTATTTGAGAAGTCGTATGAAGAATATATAACAGAGGAGAAAACGGGGTTTTGCTGAAGAACTCATTTTCTGCGATCGTTTAGTTTACGATGTCACATCACCTGTATATAAGTCTGTTGGTTGCTTGCTGCCTTGGTTGGCTAGTTGGTTCGTCTTTGTCACGATTTAATATTTAGAGAATAGACAAGAGTAAAATCAGCTGATGTATCTAAGAGGATCATGTAGGAAGAAATTGTAGCTTTAAATTAACCACAAATAAGTTCCTTGAATAACCTGAAGAACTGTACTTTGTGACGCCCACTCCGCATAAAGAAAAACTAACTGTACCGCTTGTTATTACTCCTTTTTTGAGCTTGCGAATTGAAAGGCTTCCAATCTACAAATTATAATCGGTTGCTGCTGAGGCCTCGTCACATGTCGATATCTTAGCAGCACCAAATTCAGCACTTTATTTTGCTTCCATTTATTGATTTATTTGTGTGTGTGTGTGTCTGTTCTCCTCAGCTTTCTTTCATTGATTATAAGATATTTCACTAGAGATGATGCTGCCCACATAAACTCTAGAACTGAAATTCAGATTTCCATCAGGTATCTACATCACCAAAGACTATGGAAGGCTCAGACAGGCAGTATTTCAGTATTTTGTTAGAGAATTATGGCTGAATGATAACGTCACAGTCGTCACTTTATTGTTTTCAATATAAGTTGGTATACAGGATACAAATTCATCTGCATAGCTCCAGCCGATCGAAAATTCGTCGATGCGTAATAGCTGAACATCTCTGAACCCAGAAGATTTTTAAAATTAAATCACCCTGAGAGTCATTTCATCCTCTAAGACGTTACGAATATGTAGTAAATTTCGTAGATTAAATTCAAGGAGCTTCTATTGAGAGGAGGGAGCCAGGAGCTTCGCCAGTGAAGCTCAAGAGTCTCTTATGCTGTCAGCCAGTCATCGGATGCACCAATCGGATATCAGTAAAGAGTCTCTTATGGCTGCAGCCAGTCTCGTATGCACCAATCGCACATCAGTAACTCGGTTTGTCTGCTGCTCCCCCAGTGAAATTCACTGCTCCCCGTCCCTTCTACCAATGAGATCTGGCAGCCATAAGAGATCTGGTTGACTCGCTGGCGAATCTGTGTTTATGCCGCAGGGCCACCTCCTTCTCTATAGAAGCTCCTTGATTAAATTAGTGACTTAATAGTTGAGGTTTTCTTGTTCTGCTCACTCCAAATATTTTTTCGTTAAATGGAATTCTTCATGGCACAACACTGATGGCTGAACGATGACGTCACAGGAAACTCGACGTAGAGCCGAGCTGCGTTTAGAAGTTTTCCGTCTGTGTTTTCGTTTGTTTGAGGAAGTACGGCCGCGGGTATAAACAATGAACTATTTCAGCAGCAATTTCTTTACCATATTTTTTGTAGGTGATGTTAATACCTGTAATAATATCATTAGTTGAAAACGTCAGTGATATACGGTATAATAATATAGCATTGGTGCCGATGATAATTACAACCAGAGTCCTCGTGGAAGGCTAACCTGCACAATGGGAGATGGAGAGGCACTGAGCCCCGACAAGACACTGCTTACAGCGCTCGGTCACACGAGAAGTGCTTCGCACTGTCACCACTACAGCACTATTTTCGATTCGTTTCTTGGGCTGCAAGGATCCCTTGCAGAAGCAAGAATTTTGTAGGGCGAATGTTATCAAGCCTGTTCGACACGATAGTCGTTTATCCTGTGTTTTCACTTCAGAGCTTTCGAATGTTTCATTGTGTCAGTCCAAGCAGAGATGTACGTCGAGCAAATAGTGTAATAAAATGTTTGCCGTCATATCAGCAGGCCTATCGAATGGCACTCGTAAAGTATTTGTTGTCTCTCCAATTTCGTGTAACTTCGAACTCTACAGTTTTTTGTTGTTGTTTAAGTAGGCACAGCAACGCTTTCGAACCCTGTGAAGTGAAAACACAAAACAAAAGTCTACCGTGGGCTCAAGAATGGCTCTTAAGCCCACTGTTAACGACAGTCTTTTGTCCTGTTTTTCACTTCACTGTGTTCGAATCTTCCGCACTGTTCTTGTAAACACGACTGTTAGTTTACCAAAAGTTTCGATAAAATGTTTACCGTCGTATTTTCCGGCTCAGCCCGTGTCATTAGTGCACTGCCTTGTATCTTTTTTTCAAAATTTTTGCGAATGTCGTCACTGAGGCAGTGTTGTTTTTTCTTGTTTACACCGAGAGAGCAACACGTTCGAATGCGGTAAAGTGAAAACACAGGACAAAAGACTGCAGTGGGCCTGATGTCGATGCCACACGCTAGTCAAAAGAACGAGTATCGTCATCTTTTCGTCCGCATGTGTTGACGTGTTCAATAAAATGGCGCACAGCGGCAAAAAATCTTCAGTTATAAAGCCCTCCAGATGTAATGAGATGTCCTAAAGTTAACTATTGGTACTTGCGGAGTAAACTGAGCTGGCGGTAAACATTTTTACACCATGTTTTGGCAATCTCAAAGCTGTGTTTACAAGAGTTCAACATAACGTTCGGAGAAAAAGATGACGATACTCGTTCTTTTGAGTAGCGTGTATCATCGCTATTAGTTTACTGTACATTAGTGCTCCCGATATTATATAATTACATAGCAGAAGCAGGGTTAGTATTGCATCATTACATAGTTTCACTTAATGACAGTTATTTACTTGCCCTCGACTAGTACTTCATAGTGTTGTCTGGGCAGCACAGTTGCATCGGAGGTTAGTAACTGCATGATCTCCGACCGCTCCTCCACAGTCTGCTGTGCTCCATTAGTGATAGGCAGTCATGCTTCTCTTTTTCTCTACCCGCTCGATATATCAGCACCTCCATCACTGCCAGCGCATCATGACTATTTATGCTGCCAGTATGCGTCAGTTAGCTACCATGTGGTACTGATGAACGAGGTGTGTGAATAAAGTAACGAGACCGGTAGCGTTGCTTTTGATGCGGCTGTACGGGCAGCTTACCGCTTGGTAGGGATGGAGGTTAAGCTGTGAACGTCCCTAGAAGTGAATAAAATGTCGGCAGCGGCAAGACGTGGCCCATAATGAGTGGTGTTGCGAAACGGATTTCTGTAATACGTTTTGAAAACAACTGACAACTGAACATATTTTGAGTAAGAGTGCATTATCCAATCTTACCATGGGTAACAGTGCAATCCCTTCAACAGGCCTATGGAGACAGTATTAATCAGAGGTGTGGGTGTTTGAGATCTTTAAGGGATTATCAGAAGGTTGAACATGAAGGGAGAGGAGCTTTGTAGCGGGAGATCTTGAAGTGTAACAATTGATGAAAATGCGAGAAAATCCCGATTATTGCTCATTTAACCTTCTATTAAATTCCAATCACTGAATTGAAAATAAAGAAAGTCCACACGAGAATAATTTGAAAAATTATTTAGCAAATAAAAAAAAAAAAAACAACCTTTATGACTCCTCACTCGCCTAATTCGCAAGACTTGAGTCTTTTCAACATCGAGTTGGCGTATTCAATCCGCTTGAAGCAATTCCAGCATTTGAATTCCAGAGAACCTACGAAGCCTGGAAAGACCTTCTCCATCGCTGCGGGGTGTCACTAAGGCTTCTGTTTTGAGAGAAAAATTATGAAATTATTATTTTATACAAACGACAAATTACCAAATATTAGGTTCATCCCTATATTTACTCACTCATTTACATTCCTTACTACAGCGAACATAATTACATTGCACGTTCGTGCCTACCGCAGTGATTGAACTCAACCCAAAATTTATACCACAAACTGCTCAGTTGCCGAAGTTTTCATAGACCTATATATGTTTTATATATATATATACAAAATTTTTATTATCGAGAAGACGGCGGAACAGTCCCGTAGAGTTATTTTTCACTTGATTTTAGTCTACGGAAGTGGATTTCAGTCCCGTTTTACATAAGGGGTACATGAACGTGTCGCCTTTAAAATTTGATGTACCCGTAAAATTAAAGGAATTTTCTAAGGTGTCGTCGTTCTGACACTACTATCACTATACATATTATGCAGTATTAATCGGATGAAATGCAACTTAAATGATAATTCTGTATGTACTCATATTCAATCAATTGATCATTGCCTAAAATCTATCTTTTTGAGGTGTATATTTTTGAATTTCATATTTTTCTGGCATAACTAAGTGTCTATATGTTTGTAGAATTACTGAAATACTTTGTTAGAAATAATCTGATTGTTTTAGAGCACCCGTGAATAACAAATTCATCAATATCTTAAAAGTATTTTAATTTTCATGTAGTATATTTCAAAATAACTGCTGCAGATGTATGAGCTATCTGTACTCATACCACCATCTGTGATACAAATATCATCAAGTTATGCAGGTTATAAGTAGTTTGAGCATTTTCACTAGTTTTTTATTGTGGGTAATTCCCATATAAGCAGTTAAGCACTCCATAATATAAGGGCACTGCAATACGTCTTGACAGTATTTCATCTTATGATGGAATGTACTGTAAATGGCTTGATTACATTCCTATCGCTATACCTACAGTATTTTTATGAGCTTAACGAAGACATATGAATGTCTTCGACCGGCTTTAATTTGGTCATAGAAGCATTTTCGTAATAGCTGCTGCTGCTGCTGATGTCACTCAAAGATGATCAGTACTGTAGTTGACGAATAAAGTGGGCTTTACCGTCGTCAAGTTAGTCACCACGCAATTATTTCTTTCTCCTTTCTTCCAGCTAAGGCCCAATCTTCGTGCCGCATGGACAGCCTCTGCATATTTCAGCTCTCATTTGGGCCCTTGGCAACCCGTTAATGTCGGTAAAAAATGTCCATAGCTGCAGTGCACATTCGGATTTTTTCTGCCTCGAGGTGACATGAAAAACGAGCGCGTGCGCGATCCCACTGAGCAATGACCAGGGAGATTGCTGCGTGTTTCAGGCCACGCCGGGTCATTCTTCCGTGCATTCCTAAACCATCGGTTTGATAATGGTGATGATGTCAATACTTTTATTGCAGGGGTAGGCCGTGATGAGTCATGGTTTCATAAGCAAGCCATTGTTTTGGTACCTAATGAGAATTACTATAATGATAATAGTGATATTAAAATGATGAGGTTTGGTCATTACCGTGCTGTTATTTCTTGGAGTAACTGTTGTCTATCATTGGTTTCATGACGATGATGGTTGCGATGATGACTGTGTTAGTAGAATGATAAGGTTTTGCCTTTGCTGGGTCATTATCTTCGCATTTATAAACCTCTATGACCACGATGGCCTGAAACTTATGCCAAATTCTCACATTACGATAGTTTTATAAATAATACGCGCATACTA
Organism: Parhyale hawaiensis; assembly: GCA_001587735.2. NCBI lineage: Eukaryota > Metazoa > Arthropoda > Malacostraca > Amphipoda > Hyalidae > Parhyale > Parhyale hawaiensis. Next base: position 6,995,645 of record LQNS02278155.1, read on the forward strand.
GATAGCTTCGATCAAGTGTAAGCACTTTTTATTTTGTTAAATATACCTACGTCAAATTTATTTATTTGTTTGTAAATGTCAGAATAAATTCGCGTCTGTTCTGTCGAGTAAAAATATGTATTTTAATTTTCAAAAACATTAGTCACGAACATTCATTCTTTACTATTAAAATAAATGAAGTCTTTATGAAATAAACTGTTTAAAATGGGATGAAATTGAGTAAGACGCTAATATTTTCCAAACAGTTCATTAGCAATATTAGGTATTTTCTGCGTAGAGTATCTAATACTAAGAATGACCGTCCCATTTGATGCCGACAGAACGAATCAGTCTTGGTTCGACTAGTTTTTACGTAAATTAATTCACTTAATGTATTTTAATTCATTTTAAGAAAATATAAAGTTGTATTTTATTTGCGTATTTTAGAATCTGTGCTGCACTGAAGGACTCCAGCTAACTGTGTAGTGGTTTTAGAAATTCCGACATGGCATTTCTTGCCTTTATACCCATCTATTTAAATCAAGGCATTGCAGCGTAAATAAAATACATAACGCGCTACGGATTACAGTCAATATAAACGGGCAGTAAATCTCGTTAAGAATAATTGTCAATCATTGCATTCTACTCTTTCATTTTGCCGAAACTCGATCAAGTGACTCTATCAATGATGTTTAATGATTTGAACTCATATTTTCACTCGTCTCACGATCGCATGTTACATCTGTCGCCAAAGATGATGGAAAAAAATTGCATCAACATTCCTTGAGTGTTCATGCTCAGTGTTATAATCCTATAATACGATGCAGAGAATGCAGTGTACCCACTATGTCTCTAGCCTGGTATTTTCTCTGAGGTGTATGTGAAGAGAGGAGCAGTCAATTCCATTGCGCTAACACGAAAACATTTTCTTCTTGAGCTGCCTCTAAATTTTTGTATAGTCCGCAAACAGCCTGCTTGCATCAAGTATTCGTTTTCATCTCTAAAATTCTATCTTGTATAAGACCACGAACAGCCTGCTTGCATATGCTATTCGTTTTCCTCTCTGAAATTCCATTTATATTATACTAAAAGTCTGTGAGCTTTATTTATTTACTTGAATGCTTCTTTGCACACAGTTTCTTATCTTTAAGATAGAAAGAAATTCGAGGGTTGAAGATCTACTGTAATTCGATTGTACCTGCGATACGGAAGCTAAACCGAGCTCGGCTGCATGAACGGGTGCGTTAATTCAAAGGTGCTACGGGAAATACAACTCAAATACGCACATATAAATTGACTTTGCTTACAGCCTGGGTATGAATATTCGTTAAAGAAACAAAGAAGCTGCTGCTGGTGATCAGTACGGGCAGGAGTGGACGGCAGAATAGCGGGTGGTCTATGACCAGCTGAATAGCACCTGTTTTTTTTTTTTTTTTGTGAAAGCAAGACGATCGTGAAGACAACCCAACGGGTCACGGGTTGTGTAGTTTTGTATAAGTCCGCGAACAACCTGATTGCATCAGGTATTCGTTTTCAACTCTAAAATTTCAATCGTACAAGCCTACGAATAGCCTGTTGGCATCGAGTACCGTATTCCTTTCCAGCTGTAAAACTGCATCCGGCACAAGTCCATGAACAGCCTACTTACATCAAGTAATTCATTTTCAGCTCTAAAATTTTATTTCGTATAGATCCACTAAACACCTGCTTACATCAGGTGTCTGTTTCCGGCTTAAAAACTCCTTTTCATTAACTCTGCGTGAACCTGTTTGCATCAAGTACTCGTTTCTGCTCTAAAAGTCCATCTCTGGCAAACCAAGTTTAGCGTAAACCAGATATAACCAAGAATGATATTACACCCTACTTTTTCTTGAGGAGTACACGTAGCAAGTAGACACGCAACTATGCTGGCGTACCCTGTATCTTGTAGGAAATAAAACAGGAGTTCACTCCATAGTGTCCATCTTCTTCTATAGGGAAACTTTCCAACTTTACTTTTCCTGTGAGTATATAAGATTTTATGTGTTTTCGAGCTACAGCGCAATAATCTAAGTTAGCTATGCCTGGGAGCAGTGTAAGTGGTTCGGTGTAGAGGCACCGCTTATTGCACATTAATTTTATACTTTTGACACCAAGATGTTGTGCTGTGTTTAGGGAGGCATTAGGTGGCTTAAGTTCCTTCTATCTTTGCCACTGTAGAGGTCTGTATAGGGGAGGACTTAGGAGTAAACTTTCTTTGGTGACTAAAATTGTCAATTTGTGTGTCAGGGTGTGGAACGACGTCCAAATATCGTCGGCAACGCATCAGCACGGTTATTGCTTGTCTTAGGATGGCTTCCCTTGCATTCTGATTTTGACTTTGCCGCTTTCTAAGCATTCTGAATTAAGCTATTTTCGGAGCAATTTCTGGTGACGCATTGAAGGAAATGTGACTATATCTTGGATATTCATTAAGCGAAGTGTTCTGTCTAGTAAGAAGGCCATATTTGCAGTGTGGGAAAAGTAGTAGTAGTACTACAGAAGTAGTAGTACAAAATTTTACTAGCCCATCAGGGACACAATGTCTATATCGCGCCGAACTATTCCTGTGGTTTAAAACAGACTCGTGCATCATTAGGGCACGAAGTACCTACGTCTCGATTCACATTATCAATGACTTTTGTTCTGGCTTTTCTGCCGGTAGGTCTCAGATTCTACGTGGTCAACGCGCCACTGACTCGAAAAAGACGCAAGTTGTGCATCTCCAACCACGGGCGCGGCTGAACATTTCGCTTAGCTACGCCGCGCAGGGGAAGGAAACGAAAAACAAAAAGGTAGACGTACTGTACAACGGGAATAGGTCGGCCACTTCGATCAGCGGTCCACCTCCCGAAACATATAAGGAAGTATTGAGAGCCTACCTAACTTTACAAAACTAACCTCATCAGCAGGAACTGCAGCAAGCTGCAACATACCCTGCAGAGAAGGCACTAGGAACCCTTGATGTTGTGAGGCCCAAATGTATTGTGGCAGGGAAAGGGCCCGCCAGAATATTCTGTTCCTCTGAGGGCTGCAGTATGGGAACGATTCGGCCAGTTGACTTCCTTATTACAAACATGTATTTACATTTAAACATTATCACCTTTATCACCTTTATTGTTCTCAAATCACATAGAAACCACAGTTCAATCAAACAACAGTACAATTCATACATAAAACACAAATCTGTAGCTAGTGCCGCTATGCATAGAGAAAAAAGCCCAATAAAAGCCGCTAATTGCTTATAGGGTACATGCCGTTTGATTAAGAATATTGCCTAATACAATAACTCTTAAACAGGATCTTAAAATGAACATGAGACATTGGTTCTATGAGCTCAGAAGGAAGTTCCTAATAAGCTTTAATTAATACACTGAAATATAGCAAGTCTAAATATTGCCAGTACGGAGGAATATGTTTGTTAATATGAGAGTAACAGATCAGCATTATGCAGTACTGTATATAGCTACATTTATAAAAACATTATTTGTTCCTGTATTATTAAAAAAAACTGCAAATATCGCGATGTAGTCCACAACAAATATTCCTACACGCGTAAAATAAATAGACCAGGAAACCTTGAACTTCGGTTCAAAGTCCGCAACGTCTCCTGCTAATGACAGTTCGAGCAGAGTGTACGTCTATTGATTATTTAAAGGTGGAAGTTTTTCCAACTTCTGCCACTGAGCGTTCTGAGTTTTACGAAGTTGTAATTAAGAACTGAATTATTTTTTCACGGAAGCATTCCAGCGCGGTCTTTCAATTTTCCTTGTAGTCCCTTGTTGTGTCGTATTTAATTGTGGAATTACTCAACATGTTCGATGTAATTGTGGTAGTTTTGCATTAGTCCTTTTTTATTTTCTTAGGTATACTTATAATTAAGAGCTGAAAAGTTTCATATGGTGGATTCGTATTTGTTATGCGATATTTGATAGTTTCAAATAACCTTCTACTAGAGATCATTTATTTACACGGCATTCATTTATAGTGTCGCCCATTTCAATGTGGAAAATTAAATTCTGAAAATCCATTCCTATATTTTTGAATGCATAGTATACCTCATTCTTTTGTACCGTCGCTCAATTAAGTTGATAAAAACTACTTTCTTATTATCCAGTCCTATTATATAAAATTCCTTTTACATGGTATTCATTTATACTGTCACCCAGTGAAATGGGTTTTCTGGTTCATACTGGGATCTTATCCTTATTATCATTTATCCTTCAGTTATTTTGTATTATAAAGAAACCCGTGCATGTTTATCGCATCATTTTATTTTTTTTTTTGCGTTCATTCAAAGCTTAATTATTGTTTTGCTACTAGAATTGCCGCAGCGAAAATCCGAGACAAAAAAAAAAGTGCCTCCTACTCGTTAGCTCCGTCCTACAATTGTTGATGAACATTCATCTTTGATTAGCACAGCGCTAAGTTACGTATGTGAGTAATATCTGTATTACATGTCTCAACAGTTACAATAAAGGCTACTTAAAAAATACATATCACTTTCTTGTAGGCACCACCAAGGCTTATGCATTTTTCTCATCATTTTATGCAACTCTGGAGACCTTGTTTGTGAAAGTTGGTGGGTTGAGCCTCAAACCCTAACTCCACCTTGAAAATCAGTGTCTCATCATTTGGAAAGCGTGTTATGTTCAAAGATTACTTCATGGTTAACAACAAGTGAAGTAAGATGGTGCTAAGTCAGGAGAAGAAGGTGGATGGGAAAGAATTTCACTGCCAAAAAAAAAAAAAAAAGAGTACGCGTTTGTCTGGGCGATATGGGAGTTTTGGGCTGGAGCCTAGCGTTGCATAGCCACGCCATACTTCAATGCAACACCTCTGAAATGCAAGTAACATGAGTTTAGTGCTGCAAATTATCATGTAACCTAACCTATACACTAATGTGACAATATATAGGTTAAATTTCAGTCAGATATAATGATCCTTATTGAGTCAGCGGACATCGTTTACAAACACCAGTCGTAAATAATCAGTATTCTACCATCAAGATTTAACATTCTAAGGCACAAAGCCAACAGATAAAAGTAGCTTCCTCGTGCCTTTTTATAGCTATTTTGACGCCAGTGATACTGTTCCACTATTGGCCTCCACTCCTTCTTTAGTATTGGAGAAAAATATCATTCTTATTTAATATGTATGCCATTTTAGCTTCACAGATAAGGCAAGAAGCAAATCTTTACTTTCTTCTCACAAGGAAACTACATGTACGAATGTGCTTTATTTACACCGTTTCGACTCGATACGTCATTGCGAGTAAAGAAAATAAACTTTAACTCACTTGGCTCTATCTTATGCAATATGTGCTTATTTTTAGGCTTGAATTTATGAATAATCGCTAATACTACACTTTTAGCTTTGATGCTGACTACCAGCTCTTGGTTATACTGTACCGAATAAATCACTACTTCAGCAGTTACAGACTGGCTAATGATTAACTATGTCTTACTTCTCTATAACGGTGGAATAAAAACTTTACCTGTATATCACTTTCTGGATACTTTTTGCTTCTCCGTCGAGAAATTAATCAAGTTTACCTTAGATTCGATATGGGAATGGGAGTATTATTCTTTTATTAGGTACAGAAGTTATCGTAGATTTTATCATGCAGTCCCTCACGCTTTTATAATATTGAATCGGGCACTCCGATTATGTAGGTATCAACAGCTGTGTTTTCTATCTTGATAGTTAATTAAACAAACGGCTTGGCTCTTCATGTATGTACTTACTTTGGAAGGCCAAAACTATATCATCCACGGACTCCTCCGATAAAGTTCAACACTTCTCGGTCATATATTTAGGTAGCAAACGTTACTGCTTTGGATCATGATAAATATGAATGCCACCAGCTTGGACTTTTAAGTAGTTACTCTGCATAGTAGAAAAAAGTAAATACATATATGTTCACTAACTCCTCATACAAACTTCAACAAGTTTGGTCATATTTTTTGCAAATAGTAGCTACCTAAATTATAATTTAAGACCTTGCTATATCGGGAGTTTCTGAAGTCTCTTACAATTACAGGGTTAATATGTCTAGTGCAGTAAAGCCTTAGGAATGATCATAAGACGTTACTACATTTGTGCTATTTGCTTCCAATGTGCCAAAATTCTCCCGTCTATAGCGCCGTACCCCCTACAATCTGCGGTCGACTGCAGCCGCATAGTCCTCTGAGGTTCAGTAAAGATTTATCTGCTTCATGAAGCAGTTCATGTTGGTATCCTATTCGAGGAGATGCTGTCGAGACCACTTTATTTATACATTACTCGACTGAACAGCCCAGAATTTCCATTGACTACCCGTATATTTATGCAAAACAGCATGAACTTTTATATACTTAATTTTTAGTGCAAAAACTGTATATTTTTCTCGTACATTTTCCATAAAGCTTACCACCTCTCAGTCCTAGACAAAACACCTTCAACACCTAGTTACTTAATTGCCTTTTAAGGTGAGAACTTTATTCCTAACGTACACGTTGTTTCATAAACTTCACCACCTCTCGCTCGTACACAAAGTAGCTCGTACCTTTAGCTACTTAATTACCTCGTAAGGTTAGAACTTTATTGCTCACACGCTTTCCATAAACTTCACCACCTCTCGATCGTATATTTAAGAATCAAACATTATCTCTATGAGATCTGGACACGCCACCACACCGCTAATAGTCCCTGCTCCCTCAAGTTCCGCAAGTCTCTTAAAGATGAATTATCCTTGAGTGATCGATGGATGAGAGCTTAATTACAGCGCACGCATGGGCGCTAGCTAACGCCTTGGAAACTTTCCGATTATTTTGACAATAATTATTCGAGAACTTGCTATACAACTTCTTTCAGTTATTTATAATTGCAATTATTAATGATAAATGTTAGCATAATTTTGACTATTCATTCTGTTATTATTATGATTATTACTATCATAACTTCTATTATTATAATATTTTTTGAGTTGTTATTGTAGTTATTACTGATGAATACTTGCATAACTGTGAGCATCTATTCTGTAATTATTACTATTGCTTCCACTGCTAATATTTTGTTTTTAGTTATCCAAGCTGTCACGAGGCAGCAGAATATAATTCTTTAAACTAGCCTCCTCCCCCTAGCAGTTCCTTCACTCTTTTTGTGGTTCTGCCCCAAGTAATATCTTTTCCTTTGCTCCGGCTTGTTGTTGTTTAAGCTGATGTTCGCGGAGAGAAAGTAAAATGTTCCTTATGGGAAGGAAATGTAATCTAGCTGCTAGGCTGACACTTGTACGGACTTCAGATGCATTAAAAAATGGAGGGCGGTGGCACCTTGTCGTTAAGGAGATTAATTTTGTCCGATTTAATTTTTTCCCAGGGGAGAGGAGAGACCAACCAACCAAGAATATGCAGCCAACTAACAAAAATGTGTATTATTTTATGGTTGAATGTGAATGAAACTGCTGTTATTAAATGACAATATTTCATTCACATTATCATATATTTGTATTACACCTTCCTCAAAGCTCATTGAGTCGAGAAAAAGGAAATTTGATTGGTCTTAATTCAAATCTTTTTCGAAATTTTGATTGGTCTTAATTCAAACCTTTTTTGAATAAAACCTGAGAGAGTTGAGCTAAATATATGATGTTAACGTGTGTCTACGGTACAGAGCAATTATAAGCATAAGTCTGAAGTTGATCAAAATTACAATGGAAATTGATAACAATAGAGGAGCGAGTGGATGGTGGACTCGATGGAGCAGGTAGAAGAAGAGCAACATGACAAGTCATGGACAGAAAGCGTAAACAGCAATAAAATACGTCGATTTTATTGACTTCTCCATGCGTTAGTTAGCTACGCACTAGTGTTATTGCTACTGAAGATATTCATCTCTATATTTGCAGGCACAGATCGCAACAGTACTAGACTATTAGGTCTGACCCTGGCGGTCAAAAGCGAGGCCGTCGAGATAGAGAGACCTCCTTCTCGATGGTCTCGCCAAAAGTCGGCAGTGGAAAAATGGGATTTTTTAAGAGCTATTCTTTTCCCCTTATCTAACATTGAAGAAAACAATTCTAAGGTACCCAACATTTTTCTTGCGGAGAAAGTATCTTAGATGCCGGTGGGGATGCATTTGCGCGCTTGCCTGCATCACCGTGTCTGGACATGTTCATAATAGCTATTGAGAAAATCCCATTTTTCCCATTTTGGCCACCAGAGGCCACTTTTGGACCTAAGAGTCAAGTACTGTTGCGGTCTATGTTGCAGGTGTAATCTTGATGCCAGATAGGAAATGGAAAAGTACGAGTGCTTCTACGAAAAGTTTTATCATGTTTATTATCATCCATGAACGAAGTTAGAAGGGTAATAAAGTTTTTGTCTTGTATATGTTTATTTTTGCACATATATATTTGTATGTATGACTTTCCACCCAAAAACTGCTGAAGGAATTGAGCTGTTATCACCATTTTTTACAGGCAGCCAGGTTGGTTGACCTGGTTGAGAAAAATGACAAAACTGCTGACTAAATACTCTGAACCTCCTCCATCACTTGCGGTGGTCTAACGTGACGATGCATACCAGCAGTAACTCATTTATTAGCATAACACTGAGAAATAAAGACGTACTTGTGTAACTTAACAGGGTTATATTTGATTCCTTCGTTTGATAGTGTAAGTTAACACCTTAAGTCACGCTTTATACTTACCTAGGTATAACTAGACGGACACCTATCTTATAGATGTTTTCAAAGAAAAGGATCCTTTATACAATGTAAAATTGCCCGAGGAGGCAGGCTTAGTTATAAGCACAGGTCCAGCAAACTTGCTAGACTGGTATGACCCTGTGAATTCATCACCCTGTTAGTATGAGGTTACAATCAACACTGTAGGATTCAAGGCAAATGGTCATGGGAATAAAATGGTCCTGCAGGCAATTAAATTATAATGCATGAACTCGAGTGAAGCGATTTGCGACTCGAACCATCAATGCTTGACACATCCATGTACCGATGGCCAGTCACGTTGGTGAATGCTCAGCGCACCACTGCACAAATGATCACTCCCGCTCATGAATGTGCAACGCACTACTTCACTGGTGATCAGTCACGCTCATGAATGCTCAGTGCACCACTTCACCGATGATCAGTCACGCTCATGAATGCTCAGTGCACCACTTCGCCGATGATCTGTCACGCTCATGAATGCTTAGTGCACCACTTCGCCGATGATCAGTCACGCTCATGAATGCTCAGTGCACCACTGCACCGATGATCAGTCACGCTCATGAATGCGCAGCGCACCACTGCACCGATTATCAGTCACGCTCATGAATGCGCAGCGCACCACTGTACCGATGATCAGTCACGCTCATGAATGCTCAGCGCACCACTGCACCGATTATCAGTCACGCTCATGAATGCGCAGCGCACCACTGTACCGATGATCAGCCACATTCATGTACGCTCGGCGCACCACTGTACCGATGGCCAGCCACATTCATGTACGCTCTGCGCACTACTGTACCGAAGGCCAGCCACGTTCATGTATGCTCGGCGCACCACTGTACCGAGGCCAAGTTTAAGGTCAAAGCCAATTTCTTATTATGAACTCTGCAGTTTCTGTGGCGGTGGAAGTTCTGAATTAAGAATAACACTCACGCAACTCCCTTATAAATTAATGCACAAGGATAAAAGCAGAAGCTTCGGCCACCTTTCTTGCTCACCCATTTAAATTTCAAAGCGTTTCAGCAATTGCCTTGCAGGACGTTTTTATTGCACTTTATTAGGGGAGGAGTCCAGAAAAAGTTCACGAATTTCAGCAGTTACCGGCAAAGTCTTAATTTTGGCACCTGGGCTGCCTCGGTCAAAAATTCTAACGTTCCTTAGCTTCTTACGTGAGAAATTATATTATAAAGTAAATTTGACACAATTTGGGTTTTGGAATTGCAGTGTATTAGGTAACCAAAAATATTTCTTTGGTATATATTTCACGCATGCAGTGGCAGCATGTTAGATGAGCTTTACCTGTGTCTGACAGTTAGATCCTTGCTGTGGTCGGCTTGCTGTGTCAGCATTTCTAGTATCCAAACGCTACCGCGGGGGTACTGACTCTAACCAGAAATGGAGATGCGGTTGTCGCTTGACGCGATATATCTGGTAATCTGTGGTCGACTGCAGTCGTGCACTGCACTGGGGGTAGCCTGCAACTATCTGTAGCACAAACCAGTGCATGTTGGCTTCCCGTGTGGTGTGTGCGGTCATGTTGACTTTTCCTTTACCTTTTACTATATGAACTGTACGAATTTGTTGCTTACCGTACACAATAATTGCACATCAGGAAGGTTTCACACCGACGAATAATGAAAGTTTTATTCGTTTCATGTTAATAATATCGCGCGTATGAGGCGGATAAGGCCATAAATCGTGTTGTTTAGTTTCGAGAATAGACCCAATTTTGTGATTTACAGCTTACTTACTTCCTCTACATTTGTGCAATTTTTTTCGGTTTTCGCCACAGGAAATATGGAAGGTCTTGAATTGCCTAATATACATATACTATCAAATGAGTTTTGCTGCACCGTTTTGCTGGATGCCTCGATAAAGCCTCGTCTATCGGCACTATTCACTGCAGTTGACCCTGTATGCAGTCCATGTTTTTTTTCGCATTTTACAGCTTTAGAGATACTCCCTTTCAAGAGTTTTCTCTATTTGGAAAGTCTCTATTTGAGGAGTTTTCCTATAATTGAGAGGATATTGGCCTCAGCTGACCCATTTTTCAACATATTTATATCTTCAAAACATTGTCTGTTCTCTTCTGGTGGTACTCATTTATGTACTTGCTGCTAAAAAATAAACTTCTGTTCATACTATTGGTGACATAATAAGAACCTTCAAAGAAAAAAAAATCATTATCTGCTTTAGTAGGCAGTTGACGTTACTAAACGATGTTGCCGTCAGTATTGAACGCAAAATATAGTTACTGACCTTAAGTGCATTTGGTGTCAAAGTGAAATATAATCACAATCTCAATATTATTTTAATCTCATTAGGAACGCATTTAACAGATTATCGTTAATAATTGTGTAAGTTTTAACTATTATTTTTTGGAGCCCTGGTATACAACAGCCTTAGCCCTCACAGCGATATTATTATTTCCATGTCGGCTGAAACCACTTCATGCGTCCGCTTTCACCGTAAAAATAGTTGAGTTCTGTTACTCGGGTAGCAACACACCGTTGTGATTACATAAAAATGGGTGAGTTCTATAACTCACGGTTGCGACTACTTTTTTCTTGGAAGTGGACAAGTTCTTCAAATAGCGGTTGTAACTTTATCGGGAACTGAACCCCTTTCGCATGGAAATGGCCCAGCTCTAGAACTCAGTGATGCAATTTTCTCTTAAAACTTCAGCATAAAAGTGTATAAGTGCTGGCTATAGATGATGTTGCAACTGCCTGCATTCAATACTACAACTCATTGTTGCAAATTTGGTGAAAAGAAAATACATGTTTGCATTATTTTCTACTGCTAATTGACACTCACGCACGGCACTATCCTGCTGAAGTCCCTCAGTACGGTACGTTCATTGAGTGAACTGCTGCACCGTTTGCTGATTGAAAGCGGCAGTTTTTCGTCTCGCTGCTGATGGAGTGCAGACAATTTTTCGTCGGCTGTTTCGTTGATAGCAGCGCTACAGAAATGAATATAAAGTAAGCATTGGTCTCCTCTATCGCAGGACAGCTGCTCCTTCTGCCCTGCCCCCCCCCAAAAAAAAATGCTTGCATCAGCGCTGCATACCAAATGCTGCCATCAGCTGATGAGCGTTGCCGAGTTGTTGCTGATGATGCTTTGGCATAGATAGGCGAGACATGTTAGTCGTATCGGGTTGCTTTGTTTGCAAAGTTGTTAGCATTTCGAGCGAACAGAATTTGGCACAGTTGTTAGAAGTGAACGTTCTTGAATGTATGTGACTGGTAGTCACGTGTGTTTCACAGTGCATAAATGAACGATAATTAATTTCTGTTCATTCCATTACTGCCCAGCATAAGTTTGAATATAGAATAAATAAATGAGCCAAAGCGAGCCTAAAAATCACATTTGAATAACACGCAGAAAAATAAACGTTTCGGGCCTAAGTATTGCCCATCATCAGCACGAAAATCTGTAAGAATACACAAAGAATTAAATGAAAGGAGAATACGCAAGTCATCTAAAGTCTAAACAAAAACAGCTACAGCCGTTAAAAGTCTAAATGAAAAATCTAAGAAAATACTAGAATTAAGTAATAATTTGCAATGGGTATGAACTCTGGGAATCGTTCAACTCGGGTTTTCATTTCGTAATATGCAATGACTCTAAAATTCTAAGGTTGATAAAACTATTTGCACTGCGTATTGTCTTAAAACTGTCTTCCTTGACTACACTATTGCACTGTGCTGTATGGTCCCTAATGAACAGAATGCGTTAAAATATTGCCAGTTCTCGGACTATATATATATATATATTTACACTTATATTGTACATAAAATGCGTTGAGAAACAGTTGAAAATCTCAAGAGTTAAACTGTCCAACTTTTAGCTTCTCACCAGTTCAGCTGAAAATAACTCATCGTTGTCAACTAAATTTCTTTAAATGGTTCTCGTTGTGTTCTACAATTAATTTATGTCATTCAAGGAATATATATGTGTATGATAACAGCATAGCACACGCACTGACTCATCTCGTTCTCTGTCGAAGTTAAGGTAGTTAGTTGATGTAGTTTGTTATTCTCAGGGATGAATAAAAAATGCGAAAAATCCATTAATTCTATCTTACCCATAAAAAGCCACTTCGCTAGAAAGGCTTTTTCTTCCTTTAGAACCAATAGAACACAGAATCCGAGTGAACTAGCAGTCCATGGGTACAGCCTAGTTAAGGGCTTCTACTCTTTCTCTTCGGGCATACCTACCGCACTTGTATTAACTAATTTAACTAGTGAAGCAACCGTGAGTATTCACAAAAGCCAAAAAGAAAGAGGAAATAAAACAAAAATATGGTGCAATTTTAGTTAGGGTTACTGCTCTAGTGCAACTAGCCATTAAAACAATTGCACACGATACCGTGACTTGTCTGTAATACCCCTACAATAATTATGGGCCCTTAGAACAAACTTTACCTTTCCCTACCCTGATCGCAATTCAAGCTATTAAACTTTAGATCTGGACTTATCGTATCAAACATATGTCTTGCAATATCGGTAGGTAGATTGCCAGGGAAAGTCAAGTCAACACCCTTTTAAAATTGATGTAGCTGCGGGGTTCTGGCTTGCAACTTTTACGAAGGGGAAGTTAGCAGAATTTATATGATTTGTTTAAATGTTGGAGCAGGACTTGTAAACACACGTGGTGGAGCAATATTAGAGGGTGAAGTGGCAGAGTTTGGCAGCACCCTCTCATGACTGTTGTAGGTAGTTGGTTCTGCGTTGTAACTTTTACCGAGGGGAATTTCTAAAACGTAAATGATTAGTTTAACTGCTACAGAAAAACGTGCGTATATGTATATATAACATTGCATTATTAATTGGTCAACATCCTATTACAGTTGATGTTAATAGATGGTTTTATCTTTCCTTTGCAAATAGAATAGGTAAATCGCTTAGTTGTAGAACATGACTTATATATAGTGAATTAGTTTAAGGATTTTATAAGTTAATCTAGTTTGGTGGTTTGTTTGCGACTTATGTAGAGAGACGCTTTTGCTAGTTTTTGTTATAGATCATTTAGTTAAATGAAGTGCGAATCATACATTATATGTGGCACTACTAGTACACCGGTATAACATACTAAGTGTTAGGGGTATCATATGACCTGAGAACGCTTTCACTTTAAGGACAATTATTATTACCCAAATCTGTGTTTCAAATATCATAAATATCTAAACGTCAGCTCTTTACTTTGCTTTACACCAAAGGCAAAATTTTTCCTTACTATTGATTGACACTTTCTTGAATTATAAGAAAAAACTCATCTGACGAATTTAAGGACAAGTGTTCGCTCCTTTTTTTTTCTCAGCCCAAAAAGAAAAAAAAAAAAAACAGAAAATTGGTTTCTGTGTAGGTACGACAACGGATCCAATATACTTCAGGCAAATCTTAAGTCTGTACCGTTACTGTTATCATATTCTCAATTTAAGAAATGAAAATTCAGTTCCAAGATATGCTGGTTTACAGTTTATTACTGGAAGGGGGGGGGCGGCAAGGACTCTGTTATGGTGAGTTCGTTGTCGAAGTAATATTTACATTTAAATCGATTAGAGAGTTTGATTTTTTTTCCATAACTTGAAGGAAAGAATCGGAGAACAAAGACTTCTTATTTTTTAAGTATGTACGAAGAAGCAATGGGAGAACAATTTTTTTTTGATACAGAAATGGTGATATAATAATTTTGCGTATTTTGAAAAGTGTAGTGAACAAATATATCTGTTGTTCAAAAACGTTAAGCTGGTCTGAGATAAAAATGTATTTTTTTAATCAGAAAGCACTAAACCAGTACCATCTACGTTCAATACTCCGTAATTACCCTAGGAAGAACCCTATTTGTAACTGTACATTAAGATCCACCAGGTCCGTAAAGAGTTAAGCAACAATGGTTAGCGAATTTTCGAGGATGTTAAGCTTATGAAATAAATGTCTATGCGTGCTTCGTTGACTGTCTGTTGAAACGGAGAGAAAACCATGCTGTGTACTGGCGACAGTCTGGGGTTCTACTGGTGTGGCTGCGCTCCATGAGCATTGTCTGATCCTGGTCCAGTACCAGGTTGAGTGTTCTAGGTTGGGTGTTGACTATGAGTTCTCCAGGTTTTTTTTTCTAGGACGTTGAGCCGTGACGAATTTATTAAAATTAACTAACTATTTATCGTGACGTGCAACCCAGATTGTTTCAACATTTTTCTGGTAAACAATTCAGTGTGAAAACCGCACAAACTTTCTTGGTTACCTGCTAGCTTTACACAGACTTTCAATGAAGCCCTTACGGCAATTAAAGATACCAAAAGTGTCGATACAACGCACAAACTCTTGTCCAGTATTACGCTTTGGAATCAATGCATTATTCTAAGGTCCATTAAGCAACATTGCTACGCCCATTAGAATTCGAACTTTGGTCGTCAAGTTGGACCGGAACTCTACTGGACTGGAATATCTGGAAACTGTGACAGCCATACTTGCGATGTTTGGCAAAGTTTCTGTCAGTGCATTAGGATTTCCTTCCTGCTGCGGGCCACTACAGTTTTCCCTTAGCAGTATTTATGATGCAATCAGAAATATATGCGTTAAGAGCAACTTTTGAACTAGTAAAATTTTCAAAGGTGGAAATCTTTCATGTACTACTTACAAGTTTCAGCAGTTCTATTACTTCGCCGTAGATTAAATAAATGTATGCGCATCGAGTGAATAAAATTACAACTCAAACCTCTGCAGGACATGCCACTATCTCAGTGTGTTCCGCTGCAGCGGGCAAAACTGAGATATGCCCAGGATACCAGGGTATGGTTTGGTCCAGTGCAGAGTATGCTCAGTGTACAGTCCGGCTTAAGCCATAATATAGTTGCTGTATACTCGAGCCTAGATCAGAATATACTCGGTGTAGACTTTGGCCTAGGTAAAATATAGCCTGAATACACTTTCGTTAAGGTCATACTACATCCTGAGTGTACTCTGCCTCATGCCAGAATATACGCGGAATATATTTTGGCCGAGACTACAATACACGTGGAATATATTCTGGCCGAGGATATAATATTCGCGGAATATATTCTGTCCGAGGCTACAATATACGCGGAATGTATTCGGGCCGAGGCTACAATATACGCGAAATTTATTCTGGCCGAGGCTACACTATACGCAGAATATATTCTGGCTGAAGATAGAATATACGTTGAATATATTCTGGCCGAGGCAACTATATACGCGGAATATATTCTGGCTGAGGCTACAATATACGCGGAATATATTCTGGCTGAGGCTACAATATACGCGGAATATATTCTGGCCGCGGCAACTATATACGCGGAATATATTCTGGCTGAGGCTACAATATACGCGGAATAATTTTCGCCAAGGCCAGAATATAAACATTAAACAGGGCATACTCTGGCGAAGTCCTTGATATACTCTACTCCGGAAAGACTCTAGTCTGGGTACATTAACCCTGGATGTAGCCTGGAATGGGGGTATACTCCAGCCAGTGGCACCTTTTCCTTCACTGTGATGTGTCCATATTTATCACAGACAGATACTCAGCAGTACTGGGCGTCAAGTGCCATTAAAGTGAAGAGCACGGATGGGACCTGAGTATTCTCACGCAACAAAAAAAAATTATAATAATAATAATAATAAAATAAGCATGGCGCACAGCCTATCAGAAGAGTCGATTTTGTCATGGTGAGAACCCAGGGGACGGTGCAAGAAATTGGTGCATCAAGTGCGACTTTGTTTTAGTCACGTGAGAGTGCGAGGTTTCTTTGCTATCCACTGTAAGTTGTCATGCTGTAAAATTTTACCAGAAAAAATAAAAAGTCTGTACTATTTTTAGTGGCTAAACTTGGATTTCTGATAATGTTCTTTGTCCTGACTCTAAATACTTACTCTTCTGCGCAGTCATTCTCAATGCCTATGGCCTTCACTGTTATTGCCATATCACTAGGCCCTTCTTGACACACTATCGCACTGGCTAGTGAAACTAAGCTGGTACATGATTTAATATCAATATAGCTAGCCAGGGAGTGTAACTGTTGTATTAAATTTAACTGACAAAATTAACAGACTTAAAAATGTGAGCATGTTTGCAGGAGAATTAGCTACAGGGTGGACAAAAATTTACTTGGATAATTTCACAATGCAGTACAGTATAGGAAACATTTTTCAGAACAAGGTTTGAAAAATACATTAATTAGATTTCAAATTTCTCTTTTTAGTTCAGTATATCCATCTCTATCATACTCTACACTTCCTAACATGTTAGTGACTTGAATACAGATGACGTGCTTGATAGCTGACCAACGTTACTTCAATATTTGGCCTCTAGAGTAGGAACACTCTGGTGATTGGATGAGAAGTTTATACTGTCAAGTATAACAAAGTTTGAGAAGCGTGATATTCTTGCTAGTCCTCCCTCTTTTGACCAGCTAGCTGAAGGCTTCACTTGTATTATTTATAATGAGTAAAGTATGACGACTGATTTCTCGAAAAAAGCATTCTTTTATACGACACAGTGAGTTACACGAGTCACGTAATGGGCAATGTACAAGGATACTAAGGCTTTAGCGTGTATTTAACAAAATAACTTTCTTTCAGAGTGAAGGGAATATCCTTTATCATATCGGTATACGATTGGCCTTGTGTGTTACATGCAGACTTTGCAAATCACTTTAGCTTCAAGCATGTATGATTTTTGGAAATTTCACGTTTTTTTAGAACAAACTTTAAACATCGCAGGCTAGAAACGAACGTCAATGATGGAAAGGTGCTTTTATCTTTAGTCACCTGTTCGATCCCAATGTACGACTATCCTTTCCCTCTTTGCAGCCGTCATCGTGTCTGCTGAGACTACCCTTCCTTGCTTCCATGTAGCTATCATGGACACTACATCCCTTTCATTTAGCAATGGTAATATTAAGGATGTTGTTCCGTTTTTTTCCTTGCCTGTTTTCCTTGCTTCCCTGCAACGGTCGTAGTGACGATTTTATTTCATTTAGCAATTATCATATAAAGATTGTCCTTCCTTTTTTTCTTGCAGCCGTCATGGTTACTACCTTCATTCATGTATTAATTGTACTCTTAATATGAAAACCGTTTATCTTCACTTGCCTCTAGCCGCCGTGGTCACTACATCCAATTCATTTAGCAATTGCAATATCAAGATTGTCCTTTCTTCCTTCCTTCATTCCGTGCAGCTGTCATGGTCACTACGTTCGTTTCATTTAGCAATGGCAATGCTGAGGTGGCAATTCCTTGCACCGGACCTTGCCATATCGCCGTATCGCCAATATAAGGCCAGCGATATGATGGTATCAGTCGCTACTGGAAGCCTAACAGTGTAGACCTGCACAGGCTGCGCACGTACAGCGGCCGGTCATTTCTCGAGTATCCTGGGGAAGACAAACCCTTTGTGTTGCTGTGTGTGCTCTGACATTTACAATTGCTGTTGTTATCTGAGTGCAAAGCAGCGCTGACGGGGGCAGAGAGACGTTGTTAGCGGTGCAGTGTTTAGACGCAGTAGGTCAAACAACGCCGGGGTCACACGATGACATCGCACGCTCGACTTCTGAGTGGATATTATTGGAGCGATTGCATACTGTGGCTCCTGTGCANCCATAGTGAAAAATGAAATGTAGATTTTATAAATATATACAAGTATGCCCTATATATGTATACGCTAAACAGGACAGTTCGCACAGGTAATTGCAAAAAAAAAAAAAAAAAAAAAAAAAAAACTGAGGAGTACTAGGAATTATTCTCATTTATTATGAACCACTTTAGTTCCGTCTGATGTTTACATGTATTGCCTGAAACGTCTTGCACTGATGAAACTTGGCCGTAAAGGGTTATGTTGCTCATGCGACAGTAGCACAGTTGCGTCCTGCTTAACGGTTTGTGGTTTATCATATTCCCCTATGTCTGATAACTTCTCAAAATGGTCTTTTTCTAGAGGGTTAAGAATGCTTATATGATCCACTGTCTGTTCTGATTTTTCTTCACTCGTAGTATCCTGGATATCAATTTAACCGCAACGAACACTGAACTCTGTTCAATATTTACAGGCGGTAGTAAGTTTTTACCAGTTTGTGAGGGGACTTGACTTAAGAGTACGGTAAACCGTTAAATGCAATCAATACAAAACTAATGTGATTGTCGTGAAGGTTGCTGCACTGATGCTATTATTAGTACCCTACTTTACAAAAATCAAAGGGACACTATCGTGGGTTACTCCATACGTCCAATTATGCTCACCCTGCATAACGGGAATTACATTTTCAAGCGATCAGTGTCCAAAGAGAGAAAACTTGACTAATTGGTTTAAAATTATTGCCCATGAGTTTTTCTGCGTCGCCATTCAGCAGCTCTGAGAAGTTGAGTGAAGTTAAAAGGCGTGGTTTTGGCAGTCTTTTCATTATTCAAAGAGGTGACGACAGCCCGTTTCGTCTTTTATTACTGAAACGATTACTGACGCCATAATTATTATAATAGATGGGAGAACGTTCTACTGGCGAAGTGTCGTACTGCGCTGTAATATCTGCAGGAAGACTTCCAAGTCCTACGAATTAATCCCATTTGATGCATGTTTACTGCGTATCCGTGGGCAACAAATACAGTAGTATTAAAGTGACTGAATGGAATTTCTAACAATTTCTGCGTATTGTACAAAGACATGAGTATAAATGATAGTCAGTTGCATTTTACGAATTTATTAGTACGGAAATATTTAAAAAATGTGATTTTTCTGAAATAAATAGACGGTAAATACACAGTTGCTCTAAGCCACCTGTTACTAGTGGAAGAGTTTACATCTTATTGGAATGTAAATGCGGTAAGTGTTTTTTATTTTTTATTTTTGCTTGAAATACGTAGATTAACTACGCAAGGTTCACCCACGGGGCGGGGCCTAGCTGCAGTGCACCATGGGTAATGAGGCTTGTGACGTCACAATATTCAAGAACGGTAATACGCAGCTATTTTACATTGTTTCTCCATCATTTCATTTGGGCCTCCAGAATGTCCTACAATCTTTATAGTTGCACAAAAATTCGTATCAAAGCTTCTACAAATGTTCTTAGCTTTCTGAAGGATAAAATTTATCATTATTGTTTCGGACAGTGTCTGTAAAATGTGGCCCTTAGTGTGCCGTCGCGTACGTGTCAACAGATCCTTCTCTCCGAAGTGTGAGAACTACTGCATCACCGGAAAAAATTCTGGATTTAACATCCGCCAGTTTCAACAACATCGTCCGAAAGGCAGCTTAAGAGTGGGAAATACGGTTAGGTAATATTTTTCTTCCGAGTTTGTAACGCGAGCCGGACGTGACAGTTACTTATACTGCTGTAACGCATGCAGCGTATATGTAGCTGATGTTTTTTTTTTCTAATTTTACCGAGCAGTTGTTTTAACTCTGCGTGTTATGTATAGACTTTTTTTTCATATTACTTTGCTGGAAAGAAAGTAATTTGTTTCTCTGATGCTTTGATGTTTCCCAAGAAAATCTTGGTAAAACGTTCTTGTATTCCGACGCTTAATCCTACGCATCTGAGCCCTTTTTTGTTGCAGCGGTTTGAAATTACAGAGGATAGCAGGTCATTGGTAGAAGACAGGAATAATTAGAAAACATGAAGGTTTGCAGTCATATGATTCCATCTTCAGAATGCCATATTACTCTCTTTAAAACTCACTTGATTGATTACTTTGAATGACAATAAACTTGATTCTAACAGTGCTTCTTAGACATGCGGGTGTTTGCCGGGTTTAATTCATGTGCTCTTTTAACCAACGTTCTTTCAAAAATTTATCCATCAGAAAGCTAGAAAAGTTTATAGATATTTTGATATGTATTTTTATACAACTATGATGATTGTAGGACACTCTGGAGGCCCAAATGAAATGATCGAGAAACAATGTAAAATAGTTTCGTATTACCTTTCTTGAATTTTGTGACGTCACAAGCCTCATTACCCATGGTGCACTGCAGCTTGGTCCCGCCCCGTCGGTTAAACTGGTAAAGTCTCATCATCCTTCGGTTTGGCCGGGTAAGATGTAATGTATTTTTAACGTTAACGCAGATTAGATATTAACTTGTTTGAATTTGTCAATTGAGTGCGGCTCAGTTTAAAAGTGAGCATATAAACAAATATGCTCTAAAGTAGCTGTAAAGGATATCATGGCATACAAATTAAAAAATTATAATGTTTTTCAGTGAAGGAATTGTGTCGCGTTCGCCTGTGAACAAAGATAGTCATCGAACATTACGCAATGTACAGCATTTTAAAATTCATATCTCTGGAATGAAAGTACTTCAGCGTTTTGATGCTGAATTAAAGTTTCATATAACTAAACACATATTTTTCAGTTGGACTGTTTCAAGAAAATTAAATACCTATGTTTTTAATCCACAGAAGTGTAGTAAAATGGTGATATGAAAGTGTAAAACATATTTGTCAAGCGTCACTGTTCACTTTCATTATTACTGATAGTATTAACCATATTTAATTAGGCTTATCTACGGTTAATAATGATCGAGATTTTGAAAAAAATTGAGAACAGTGAAGGACTAGAAAATTTTTGCACTTCTATGAATGCCCTTGAAAATTCGAAGAATTTCTATCTATTGTATATGAAATTTAAAGAAAATGTCATTGAAAATATTGTCGATCTGTTGGAAGCGTTGACGATAATAACTAATCTAAGTTTTCTTCTTGTTCTGAGTGGTATTTTGGAGTAAAATTTGTATCTGTCCATATGTGTTCCAATATTCGTTGAAAACTAGGGCTGCATTCGTTAGAGGAAGCGTGCAGAAGATATAGATTTTTTAATTGGTAAGGTAAGTTCGACCGTTGGTTATGTCATTTTTTTTGTATTACTAACAGAGAATTTCTTATACAGTATGTGCAGATAGTAGTAACTTTTGGTAGAATGACCAGAGATAGTTAAAATATGCGAAATTCTTTTCATGAATTATAACTCAAAGTGAAAGCATGAAAAACACTGCAGCATATTTAAAATTCTAAAGAAAAGGACGATCTTATCTTAGTGCACTGAGTTATTTTTATCATCTACGAAACTATAATGTAAAATGAATGAATGAATGAAAACTCATTCGAAGTACGTGAAGTTTTAATAAAAACAGACTAAGCTAGCCATAACACTTAAGAAGCTTACTACGAATGCAATTTTTATTAAAATGAATGGAAGGAAGATTATTCAGAAACAGGAGACGTTGAAGCAGGAACTACAACTCTTACTGACTAGTAAAGCTCTCACCATGAATATTACTAGCGAGGAATGAGTGGAGCAGAGTCTCCCGAGTGCGCAGTAAATCCATAAGCAAACTCCACTGCTTTTTATATCCAGCAGAGTTTGTGCAATGGATGTAACTTGGCTCAAAAATGAGTAGAAGAGAAACCCTTGAGTGTTCGGAAAACTCTGAAGCCCTCATCAGGGCCACAGCAAACACTGCTCAGCTGCATGGCAATGAGAGAAAATCCTCCACCAC
>LQNS02278155.1:7040375-7062053 GCA_001587735.2 Parhyale hawaiensis
GCGCTGACGGGTGCAGAGAGACGTTGTTAGCGGTGCAGTGTTTAGACGCAGTAGGTCAAACAACGCCGGGGTCACACGATGACATCGCACGCTCGACTTCTGAGTGGATATTATTGGAGCGATTGCATACTGTGGCTCCTGTACACTACTCGTTGCGCTTCAAAAAAAAAAAAAAAAAAAAAAAAAAAAAAACTGAGGAATGCTAGGAATTATTCTAATTTATTATGAACCACTTTAGTTCTGAGTGGTGTTTACATGTATTGCCTGAAACGTCTTTCACTGGTGAAACTTGGCCGTAAAGAAATAGGCTGCTCACGCGACAGCAGCACAGTTGCATCTTGCTCAACAGTTTGTGGTTTATCATATTCCCCTATGTCTTATGTTTCTCAAAATGGGCTTTTTCTAGAGGGTTAAGAATGCTAATATGATCCACTGTCTGTTCTGACTTTTTTTCACTCGTAGTATCATGGATATCAATTTAACTGCAACGAACATCGAACTCGGTTCAATATTTACAGACGGTAGTAAGGTTTTACCAGTTTGCCAGGGGGCTTGAGTACAGTGAACCGTTAAATGCAATCAATACAAAACTAATGTGATTGTCGCGAAGGTTGCTGCACATGTGCAATTATTAGTACCCTACTTTACAAAAATCATAGGGACACTTTCGTGGGTTACTCCATATGCCCAATTATGCTCACCCTGCATAACGGGAATTACATTTACAAGCGATCAGTGTCCAAAGAGAGAAAACTCGACTAATTGGTTTAAAATTATTGCTCATGAGTTTTTCTGTGTCGGCATTCAGCAGCTCTGAGAAGTTGAGTGAAGTTAAAAGGCGTGGTTTTGGCAGTCACTTCATTATTCAAAAAAGTGACGTCAGCCCGTTTCGTCTTTTATTACTGAAACGATTACTGACGCCATAATTATTATAATAGATGGGAAAACGTTCTACTGGCGAAGTGTCGTACTGCGCTGTAATATCTGCAGGAAGACTTTCAAGTCCTACCAATTAATTCCATTTGATGCATATTTACTACGTATCCGTGGGCAAAAAATACAGTAGTATTATAGTAACTGAATGGAATTTCTAACAATTTCTGCGTATTGTACAAAGACATGAGTATAAATGATAGTCAGTTGTATTTTACGAATTTATTAGTACGGAAATATTTATAAAATGTGTTTTTTTTTTAAATAAATAGACGGTAAAATACACAGTTGCTCTAAGCCACCTGTTACTAGTGGAAAAGTTTACATCTTATTGGAATGTAAATGCAGTAAGTGTTTTTTTATTTTTTATTTATTTTTTTGCTTGAAATGCGTAGATTAACTACGCAAGGTTCACCCACGGGGCGGGGCCAAGCTGCAGTGCACCATGGGTAATGAGGCTTGTGACGTCACAATATTCAAGAACGGTAATACGCAGCTATTTTACATTGTTTCTCCATCATTTCATTTGGGCCACCAGAGTGTCCTACATGTCCTACAATCTTTATAGTTGCACAAAAATTCGTATCAAAGCATCTACAAACGTTCTTAGTTTTCTGAAGGACAAAGTTTTATCATTATTGTTTCGGACAGTGTCTGTAAAATGTGGCCCTAAGTGTGCCGTCATGTACGTGTCAACAGATCCTTCTCTCCGAAGTGTGAGAACTACTGCATCACCGGACAAAATTCTGGTTTTAACATCCGCCAGTTTCAACAACATCGTTCCGAAAGGCAGCTTAAGAGTGGGAAATACGGTTAGGTAATATTTTTTTTCCGAGTTTGTAACGCGAGCCGGACGCGACAGTTACTTATACTGCTGTAACGCATGCAGCGTATAAGTAGCTGATGTTTTTTTTTTTTTTTAATTTTACCGAGCAGTTGTTTGGACTCTACGTGTTATGGATAGGCTTTTTTTTTTCATATTACTTCGCTGGAAGGAAAGTAATTTGTTTCTCTGATGCTTTGATGTTTCCCAAGCAAATCTTGGTAAAACGTTCTTGTATTCCGAAGTCTAATCGTACGCATCTGAACCATTTTTTTGTTGCAGCGGTTTGAAATTATAGAGGAAAGCAGGTCATTGGTAGAAGACAGGAATAATTAGAAAACATGAAGGTTTGCAGTCATATGATTCCATCTTCAGAATGCCACATTACTCTCTTGAAAACTCACTTGAATGATTACTTTGAATGACGATAAACTTGATTCTAACAGTGCTTCTTAGACATGCGGGTGTTTGCCGGGTTTAATTCATGTGCTCTTTTAACCAACGTTCTTTTAAAATTTTATCCATCAGAAAGCTAGAAAAGTTTATAGATACTTTGATATATATTTTTGTGCAACTATGAAGATTGTAGGACACTCTGGAGGCCCAAATGAAATGATGGAGAAACAATGTAAAATATCTGCGTATTACCGTACTTGAACTTTGTGACGCCACAAGCCTCATTACCCATGGTGCACTGCAGCTTGGCCCCGCCCAGTGGGTTAAACTGGTAGTCTCATCATCCTTGGGTTTGGCCGGGTAAGATGTAATGTATTTTTAACGTTAACGCGGATTAAATATTAACTTGTTTGAATTTTGTCAAGTGAGTGCGGCTCAGTTTAAAAGTGAGTATATAAATAAATAAGACAATTTTTTTTACGTTAGAAAGGCCTAAGTCAGAGGGGGAAGGCCGCGGTTAATATTTGATTGCGAGTTTGGTTGTAAGTAAAATTGTAATGAGGCAATTAATGATAACATCAGCAAAATTTAAACTACTGAGCCGATTACAATATCAGTATCCTCTAGATAAATCAAATTATTCTACTTTCGTATGCAGCTCACAGAACTAAATCCATTCTAGTCTAACCAAAATTTGGTTTAACTCGCCCTAATCTGATTGAAAAAAAAATAGTCTAAAGAGGCCTAACTTAACCATTGCAAAAATAAACTAACCAAGGTGAATCCTAGTCTAAAAATGCTAAACTAATATAATCTAATTCAAATAATTTTAGGATATTTTGCAACGTAAATTAAATAAGAAATTAAACTCCGTAGATTTTTAAAAAATATACATCAACTTCTTAAGGATGAACTGCTTCGTAAATTATTTTTTATTCTATTTCATCTGACTATTATATGGCAGCTCTAAAGGATATTATGGCATACAAATTAAAAAATTATAAATTTTTTCAGTGAAGGAATTGTGTCGCGTTCGCCTGTGAACAAAGATGGTCATCGAACATTACGCAATGTACAGCATTTTAAAATTCAAATCTCTGGAATGAAAGTACTTTATAACGTGTTGAAATGCGTTCGTTTTAAAAATGTCTTCAGCGTTTTGCTGCTGAATTAAAGTTTCATATAACTAAACACATATTTTTAAGTTGGACTGTTTCAAGAAAATTAAATACCTATGTTTTTAATCCACAGAAGTGTAGTAAAATAGTGATATGAAAGTGTAAAACATAGTTATCAAGCGTCACAGTTCACTTTCATTATTACTGATAGTATTGACCATATTTAATTAGGCTTATCTACGGTTAATAATGATCGAGATTTTGAAAAAAATTGAGAACAGTGAAGGACTACAAAATTTTTGCACTTTTATGAATGCCCTTGAAAATTAGAAGAATTTCTATCTATTGTATATGAAATTTGAAGAAAATGTCATTGAAAATATTGTCGATCTGTTGGAAGCGTTGACGATAAAAACTAATCTAAGTTTTCTTCTTGTTCTGAGTGGTATTTTGGAGTAAAATTTGTATCTGTCCATATGTGTTCCAATATTCGTTGAAAACTAGGACTGTATTCGTTAGAGGAAGCGTGCAGAAGATATAGATCTTTTAATTGGGCAAGGTAAGTTCGACCGTTGGTTATGTCATATTTTTGTATTACTAGCAGAGAATTTCTTATACAGTATGTGCAGATAGTAGAAACTTTTGGTAGAATGACCAGAGATAGTTCAAATATGCGAAATTCTTTTCATGAATTATAACTCAAAGTGAAAGCATGAAAAACACTGCAGCATATTTAAAATTCTAAAGGAGAGGACGATCTTATCTTAGTGCACTGAGTTATTTTTATCATCTACGAAACTATAATATAAAATGAATGAATGAAAACTCATTCGAAGTACGTGAAGTTTTAATAAAAACAGACTAAGCTAGCCATAACACTTAAGAATCTAACTACGAATGTAATTTTTCTTAAAATGAATGGAAGGAAGATTATTCAGAAACAGGAGACGTTGAAGCAGGAACTACAACTCTTACTGACTAGTAAAGCTCTCACCATGAATATTACTGGCGAGGAATGAGCGGAGCAGAGTCTCACGAGTACGCAGAAAATCCATAAGCAAAATCCACTGCTTTTTATATCCAGCAGAGTTCGTGCAATGGATGTAACTTGGCTCAAAAATGAGTAGAAGAGAAACCCTTGAGTGTTCGGAAAACTCTGAAGCCCTCATCAGGGCCACAGCAAACACTGCTCAGCTGCATGGCAATGAGAGAAAATCCTCCACCACGAAATCCCTCTCTGGAATGAGCTTCCAGTCTTCCCTGCTCTGCGCCCTGGCGCTCGTCTGTCTTCGGAACGTCAGAGGTGAGTACCGACTGGTTCTTGTTGAGGTTGATAATGACTTTGTAGGTTCAAAAGTTCTGTTTCGGTAGCAGTGATGTATGTATGTTGTGGCCCTACTGTTGTATTTTTGGTCATATGACATGATCTTGCTCATATTAACGTATTTTTGGTCATAGTGATGTGTTTCTACTACTCATAGTGACCTATCTTTGGTCATAGTGACCTATTTTTTGTTCATACTCATAACGAAGCATTTTTAGTCACAGTGATGTATTTTTTGCTTTCGGTGATTATTTTATTTTTTTGTCATAGTGACGTATTTGTGGTCAGAGTACAACATTTTTCGATTATGGCGATATATTTTTCGTATTTTTTTCGTCATAGGGGCGTATTTTTGGTCATAGTGACGCAGTTTTGATCATAGCGACGTATTTTTGTTTATGATGATGTATCTTTTATAACGTGCTGCAGTAAAGCGATTGCGGTGCTGTATAGGCAACAGTCTGAGATTCTATTTCTATAGTTTACGCTTTGCCTGCAATGCTCGGTCAAAGTTCGGTGACTCTCAGACTCTTTCCGTAGAGGTTGTGGGATACTGTTGGCTGTGAGTTTCCGCGAGCACTGTAGCTTAGATATCGACAATGACCTGGATATTGGAAACGTTCAAATATTGACTTATTATGCCCATTTCTTATTGATTTAACACGTTGACTGCGTCGTACCCACCGGTGGGCACTGATGGGTTAGCTGCAGTGCGGGTGCCCATCGGTGGGACACTCACAAGATTTCAGATAATATTATAAATATTCAATATGCGATAAATTGCATCATTTATTTATTGTTATCTGATGCCACAGAGCTAAAGTAAGGTTAAGCAAACATAATTTAAGTCTTAGACTGAAATATTTTTTAAATTTCAGATAACTTTTATTGCATGAAAAAATGATATCTTGAAAACTGTGGCAGTATCGATCGCTACTCTCAAAAAAATTACGAATTGAAAAAAATATTAATAAATTTATTGCAAAGAAAACTCCACGCACATCGAGCTCCACGAAAAAACTCCACGGTTGAGACAAAAAAGGCACTTCGTATGAGTTAAAATAAATTGAAAACTTGACGTTACTTTGCATAAATTTCCCTAATCGAATATCTGACGGCTGTTGAACTGGTGTCCCTACTGATTATGCTTCAAATAGGAGCAGGAAAAGCAAAAGAAGATTTGACCTTCACAACTAAAGACAAAGCTGTTTATTGCAGAGTCCTTTACATTCTTTAATTCCACATATTCAGAGAGTACTTTATCATAGCATGCTCTGCAATGCTCTCTGTAGAGAGACTTTTAGAGTCAGGCAATATTGTCAAAGCGGGTGAATTTGTAGTTCACCTTGACTGAATAATTGAATAATTCATGCTTCATTCAAATGCATCGATTTTTTCATCGGATTTTTGTCATAACTAACTTTGAATTGACGACATTTCATATTTTAAAAGCTAACGTTGTTGTAACATTTATGGAACTAGTTCCTGTAAAAAATTCAAAGGTAAGCGTTCAGTATTATTTTTTTAGTGTTTTTGAGCTCTGTACGGTACGATGCTATCCGATCGGACATGTCTGTGCCTTTATTATTTTGTTTTGTGGAAAATTGCGGCTCCGGGTTTCGTCACCACAGCACTAGTAGAAGTTTTTTTTCAAAATTATAAGTTCACCCGAATGCTCAGAACACACAGTTGCGCATCATGTGCGTCTGAATACGTGGGCTCTACCACCCGGTCTCTACGTGTTCGTGCGGCTGAGCATGCCGGCAGGAGTTATCAAACGGGCCATATCCTATGCAACCCCCCTCAGTCTGCCATTAGATCCCATGCCGAGCAGTGCAAAGTTCTCGTGCGCTTAGACGATTTAACTGTGTTAGGGACAGCTGCTACCCCATGCGATCTACGCAGTTTAGAATCTCTTTTTATTTACAGTCGCAAGCCACCTCTCAATGATATGCAATCCGCTTATCCATTAAAACTCGTAAATGCATAGCTTCTCGTTAGATTTTACTTCTATAGGCAGTATATGTAGGTTGTTTTTTAGATCTTCTCAATAATAGTACAGAGTAACAATAGATGGAATTTTTTGCTCAATTGTTTTTCATTTTGTTATTACCTGATGTTGATAATGGCCTTGAAGGCTGAAACGTTCAATTATTTTATAGTTGCGAACTTCAGATTCTTTTAAATATCAGTCATGCTTTCTCTGAGAGTTTTTACCCTTGCCATTCTCTTCTTAACAAGATATCGTTATTGTATAGTTTTCGTCTTTCCAATACTATAATTTTATTCCGTGAATGTTTTAATTTAATACAATGGCTCTTCTATTTAGCTTTGCGAAAATAGTGTCGTTTGGCATGGATTTTCTGCCATATTTCAAAGTATCACAGTGTTTTCGAGTAGCTGATGAACAAATGGAACTGAGGAGTAGATGTTATCGCCGCGAATAGTTCGACCACAGGCCAAATTAATTGCAGAGAATTGGTATTTGTTGCATTTACAGCCATATCTGTCGGAACCACCGGTGGGCATATCGCGGGAATTACTGTCATGGTCTCATGGGCTGCTAAGTGCCCACCGGTGGGCACGTATAGCCGTGGACGACGGAGTTCACGTCGCAATACATTAGAGCAAAACATATTTCCCTGCGGAGTGCCCACCGGTGGGCACGTCGCAATACATTAGAACAAAACATATTTCCCTGCGGAGTGCCCACCGGTGGGCACGTCGCAATACATTAGAGCAAAACATATTTCCCTGCGGAGTGCCCACCGGTGGGCACGTCGCAATACATTAGAGCAAAACATATTTCCCTGCGGAGTGCCCACCAGTGGGCACGTCGCAATACATTAGAGCAAAACATATTTCCCTGCTGCCCACCGGTGGGCACGTTGCAATACATTAGAGCAAAACACATTTCCCTGCGGAGTGCCCACCGGTGGGCACGTTGAAATACATTAGAGCAAAACACATTTCCCTGCGGAGTGCCCACCGGTGGGCACGTTGCAATACATTAGAGCAAAACACATTTCCCTGCGGAGTGCCCACCGGTGGGCACGTTGCAATACATTAGAGCAAAACACATTTCCCTGTGGAGTGCCCACCGGTGGGCACGTCGCAATACATTAGAGCAAAACATATTTCCCTGCGGAGTGCCCACCGGTGGGCTCGTCGCAATACATTAGAGCAAAACATATTTCCCTGCGGAGTGCCCACCGGTGGGCACGTTGAAATACATTAGAGCAAAACATATTTCCCTGCGGAGTGCCCACCGGTGGGCTCGTTGCAATACATTAAAGCAAAACACATTTCCCTGCGGAGTGCCCACCGGTGGGCACGTTGTAATACATTAAAGCAAAACACATTTCCCTGCGGAGGGCCCATCGGTGGGCACGTTGCAATACATTTGAGCAAAACATATTTCCCTGCGGAGTGCCCACCGGTGGGCACGTTGCAATACATTAAAGCAAAACACATTTCCCTGCGGAGTGCCCACCGGTGGGCACGTTGCAATACATTAGAGCAAAACTTATTTCCCTGCGGAGTGCCCACCGGTGAGCACGTTGCAATGCATTAGAGCAAAACATATTTCCCTGCAAAGAACCCACCGGTGGGCACTGCTTTTTTATTGTTTCATTAGCTTCTACGAAACGAAAATATTCACTACATTTTAATCGCCTTCCCGGAACTGGCGGAAGGCAAGAAAGAATTTCCTGCACTACGCCAGGCCCAGCTAAGTTGCAAGCCACACGCAACGTATTAAATATTGATATTGTAATACATTCTTTTTCTTTATTTTATTGATTGACTATTGATTTAAATATCACTATGATAACACTACGTTATCATGTTACTCTATTTCAAGCATAAACAATTGAAACGCTCAAGTATTAATCATTACGGCATCATTTACTTATGTTTATTTTCTCATTCATATTGATGTTCCGGAAGGTTGGAATGATCGAAAGTGCTATTTTCATCTTCACGTAAGTCACATTTACTGAATGAGCTTTAGCGCCCGTTTTTTGAGGACCAAGGTTAAAAATATCATTTGTGCGGTCATTTGTATTTTTTATCTTATTGTTACTAGGATCCCAGGCCGATTGTATATAAACAATCAGTTTATTTCCATTTCCGGAAATTTAAGTTTGAGCAATTCGTAATTAATAAAAGTATTAACTAGTTAATCTGATGCGAATTAAAAACGCCTATCAAAAACTGATGAAGCCTTTGAATTTTGCAAAAAATAATTATGTACAGACTATTCCTGATGACTTTCAAAAATCAATTATATGTTTATTATTAGAGCTGGCCGCATCATTAGCTTTTACTCGCAAATCGCAAATGCAATATATTTTTAACTGAATTTCTTGGAACAAACACCCACTGTTCCATAGTAACGAGCTGCATGTTCTTGAACACAGATCCTCAGCTGCAATTCCGTTTAAGCTGTTCCACTGATAATTATATTTATGCCATGTTTGTAGAATAAACACGGAAATTCAGCAACAAATACATTGAACTGGCATTTCGGACGCTACGGGTCTTGATCATCGATTATTTTTTTCTTTTGCTTTGATTCAGTAATCCTGCGACAAATTACTGCAGTAAATGAAATACGACGCAGTATAGACCTTTAATTCTCTTGATGAGACGGTCTGCTTTGATTTTGTGATGATGATGACCTTGAACATTCTTGAATATTAGTATCGCAGGGTGCAGATATTCGCCTGCTATTTACGATCTATTTAGTCTGTCACTTCTCAACCGATGGTGATAGTTCTGATTGTATTTCACTGCACGGATTTTACTTGTTCTGCACGTCCCACATGGCCATATTTCTGTTTTGATACTCATGTAAGGTAGATAATTTGATATTCACTTGCCTTGTACGTTCATCCCCAATGATAATCGTCCTTCAAGTTTCGGTTCCGCTGCTGGGCAGAAATCTTCTTTTCTCGAGTAACCTAAAGCGATTATATTTCTGATGTATCTGTAACAAATGCAAGGTAGATAATTATCTTCACTTGAACCTAGCGTCCAAGCCGTTTATAAATATAACTGACGCTTCGGTTCTAGTGAACGGCAAATGTCTTCACTAGTGCAACACGTCCCAACCAATCATGTAGGAGTCATGTTGATGATTCGGTGCAACTACATGGTAAAAGTTTTCACTCTCCCTGCATGTCCCAGATAATAATTTCTCTGATGTTTTGGTATTAATGAAGGGTTGATATCTGCACTACTCCTGTGCTTCCCAACGGATTATTACCCTGTTGTTTCGCTGGTAATCTAGGGTAGATGTTTTCACTTGTCCCTAATGTCCCAACCGACCATATCGCTGCTGGTCCCTTCCCGGGATCTTCACCTGTCGTGATCAGACAGCTTTTACGGCCTTGCCGATTACCTGAAACGTTCCCAAAAATCTCAAGTGGCCTCGCAAGTCCAGAAACTTTTTTATTAGCAAGACTGAGGTCGAAAAACAGTTCCCCTCCTGACTTTGTCTGCCACTTTGACGCCGGCAATTCTTGAACTACAAGAAACTTTGAGAGCGAGGCTTTTGAAATATGCAGATGGGTCAGGGAGCCATAATGTGGCAGTTGAATCTGTTGTGAACAGGTTAAGAATGAAACTTAGTTGAGACATAGGCAGCAAACAGATTTAATTATAGCTCGTCTACAGTGACTTTACTCAACAATTTCAGCTAGGTACAAGCTTCTAGGATTCTNTTAGGGAGCCATAATGTGGCAGTTGAATCTGTTGTGAACAGGTTAAGAATGAAACTTAGTTGAGACATAGGCAGCAAACAGATTTAATTATAGCTCGTCTACAGTGACTTTACTCAACAATTTCAGCTTGGTACAAGCTTCTAGGATTCTTATGCTGGTAGGGTTTTTAAGTTTCACTTTGCTTCACAGGTACGAGACGATTAATATTTAAAATTTTTAATGCGTTTCTCCTCAGTAATACCATTATTGTAGAAGATATCTGCATAAAATGAAAGAAATTCAACATTTATTCAGCCTTTAGATAAAATAAAGGTATAGAACACTTGACCATTGAAACGCTTTGCTCAAGCATTGATGACAAAAATTTCTTTATAATATATTTTAACTTCTAAGAACTATTCTGCGAGAATAGCAAAATTTATGTGAGACAGGTACTTAAATTTATATGTAACTTTGCCAGCTGAAACTATTACTAAAAGGATTGTTACAGCTCTAAATGAAATTTGAAGCATATTCTAGGCAGATATAAAGTAATAACCTAAAACACCTTAAATTTACTCTATGTATTTAACGCATCAGTTTTATAACAGCTGTCGTGTACGTGGCATGTTTGCAGCAAGTCAGAAATTGAAGATTCTAAGTAGGAATTTACTCCGTCTGAGCTATGATCTCGGCTGTCATTTTAAGGTTGGGGATAGAAATTACTGTGTGTACATTAGTGTCGTAGCTGAGTTGCTGCAATGCATTGTTAATGTGCATTTAATGGGTGCGTCGGAAAGTGCTACAGTTCAATTGATTGATGGATGACTAATGTTTTCTCAGTAATGGACCTTTTTACTCAATATTTGATGACAAATTGGAGCAACCTCCGTCAAAATGACGGAGGGTTATATGAAAAGTCAAGTAGAAAAGTATTGTATGTGTCTCAGTAAAATATATATTTTTTATCCAGCAGAAAATTTATAAACGGATAATAATTGAAAAAAATATATTCAAATGATAATAATAATGGATATTGAAATTTGGACATTTTTGAAGTTATTCCGAGTCACGTTATTAGCTGGAGTACCCAGTTTAAGTCGTAATTGGGAAACTATTATTTATGCATCTGTATTCAATTTATGTACACATACAATATTTTGTTCTTAACTATTAAAATCAGACCACTGCTTTCATGGCTCTGGTTGGCATGATGGCTCATAACTTAAAGAATGCTGATGCAGATATTGTTCAATATGCAACAACTTACAGCTGCTGATGCCTTATTTATTTTACTGAGTTAATAAGTATATATTTTCAAAGACAGATTTTAAATCAGTAGAATTAAGGTTCAAAAAGTGTAACTTAGTTCTCCAGATTCCCTAGATTTTTTATTACGGTTTCAGTCTTTACGTTTTGTTACGCTACACGCATTTTCAATAACTGCTATTTTCAGAGAGTTCTGTTTCTTTTCCTTTCATATTTGCCTTCTCATAATTGCTAAACTATCAGTTTATTGAAAATATTAGCGAAAGCAGTGACAAACCTTTCAGTCTGGTATTAATTGGTTACCATCTTTCAGTTATTTTACTCGGTGGTCGATAGTTTTGAAAATGAAGTAGCGACTGCTGTGAAAAGCTAATAGCAAATTTCAAAGTACAACTAGTAGTATTTTTTGAATATACTACTGTGTAGGTGCGCGTCATTGTTATTGTGCGCTGCAGCAGACACACCCTGGCCACAAGCCTATAAGAGCGACCAAGCAGTATTGTCGCTAGCTCATATCTCAGGTGCCCGCGTGGTGAAGCATTAGCCAGTGTGTACCTGTCGAGACTCGTTACCACAATATAGATCTGCATCTACCCCCTTGTCTCATTTGCCCTGCTAATAGAATATCCGTGATACAGAGAACCCGAATACGACACCATGAAATAACAACTGTCTATATTTCCATCCTCGTAACATTTTAGTCACACATTTTTCATAACTTCTGCAGTTTACGAGTACGGTGATAGGTTAATTCTATGTCTATGTTTTCTTTGCTTACTCATTCATCATAGTTGCTAAAGCTGGAAAAGTAGGAACGAATTGCATCAGTGTCTGTCATCTCCAAGGATTAGAGTCCTTTTTTCAATTAACCTGTCATACTTTTTAAAAAATACAGTACCGGCGGATGAAACAGGTCAAGGTCAAACATTATCTTGCAGCTTCTACTCTTTCTAAAGCTTGGTAAACAAGATTATTTCCTAAGAAGAATCACTTCTTCTAAGCTAGAGAGAGCAGGACAGAAAAATTCTTCTTTGTATATCCTCCAAAAATTAGTCACTGTCTGCAAATATTTTTCTTCAACCTTCCATATCTGACAGAAGCTAGAGAAATTGAAGAAAAACTGCCTGAAATCTTTCAAAGGTAGTTGGCCATCATCATTCTCACTCAATTTTCTATATTATTATTTGTCATCGCACAATTAAGATGGATGAAAAATAAAAAAAATGACATAAATTTCTGTGATTTCCAAAGATTTGCAACCCTTACCGGTTTTTCTTCTTTTCAACCCGCCATCTTTGTAGAAACTAGAGGATATGGGGAGAAACGACTTCAAATTCTGGGGTCTCCAAGTTTGGTTACCTTCAACTATTACTTGTTTTTACCTGTAATTTGTCATCTACGAAACCTAAAGAAATCCCCATCTGAAAAGCATGGAAAATGGAGAAGAAGTTCTTCAATTTCTGTGATCTCCGTGATCGCCAAATATAAGTTTCATTCAGTATTTTTTTCGAGCCATATTCAATCTACCAAGTAAAGGAAATCATTCGTTTTCTGTCCCTTCATACCTCTAAAAACTAAAAAAATGAAAATAACCTGCTTCAATTTCTGTGATCTCCAAAGATTGGTTACCTTCAGTCTTTCTTCTTGCACTCACCCGTCACACTTTCCAGAATTTTATCCAAGGGCAGCCAGTAACTTTGAATCTTTTGCGGAAGCCGGACCGTCGCACCGGCTGTTGACAGGGAATTTCCGCCTTAGCGGATACCAAACCGGACGTGCCTCGCCGTCCCCAGTTTCTGACTTATGCAATGCGTTCGCGACGCTCAATTCTTTCGGTAAATTTTGTGCCTCGGAGCAAAGAAAGAGCGAAACTGAACCCTCGTTTTTGGCACTACAATGTTAATGTATACCCTTTGTCACTTTCCATTTACCATAATAGCTAATTAAATGTCACGTTCCATGAGGGAACAGTTGATTTTCGAAACATTAATGTAATTGTGTAATACAGTATCAGCCTAGAATTTCTAAGTTGATGTATTCGTTCACTTGAATAATAAAATATTTAGTCTGTTTTCACTACTTATACATTATGCTGTTTGTTAATTAATATACTTGGCGTTGCCGCTATGTATCTACACCAGAAGACGCACAATTATTATTAGCGGTCTTTTGTAGAAATTTTAAAAATTAACTTTGGGAAGCTAAGCCTCGCTATAGCTCGAGTTACCAATCTAAGGAATAAACGACTGTCTGCATTAGGAAACATTAAGCATAACGCTAGTAGTCATGTGAGAAATTTTAGTCATATATTTTAGCAGTTAAAGGCTCAAATGCTTACCTTAAGTATCATCAACACAGACTGATTTCGTGATGATCATGTGTGATTGTTTTGGTGTTAATTTTTTTTTTCATTTGATTTGTTCTCGCGAAAAATTTACAAGGTGATAACTGAATACAGTTAGTTCCCTGAATGATGCTGTTCACCTTCTGTTACAATAGCTTTTGTCCTAAAGAATTAGAACTGTGGCACCGTTTGCTATTAGCTACAATAGCTTAAGTCCTAAAGAATTAGAACTCTGGCATCGTTTGCTGGCTTTTGTCCTAAATATCAGAACTGTTGCTCCGTTCAGTGTATTATAGTAGAGAATTAAAGTATTTTCTGCACATTCACAACGCTATGCTTGGCGTGATTCGAAATAATTCGGTCTATTTGGGATTTCAGTTTTCTATTCTTCTTCTGTAAGTTTAATAGAAGAGTGAGAGAAACTTTGATATGAGTCATGGACATCACGCTTGCGTGACACTATGTAATTGCCTTAAAATTTTACTATGACAGACTTGGAAAATATGATGCTGCCAGTGGAACAGCAGGGGGGTAAGTGAAGATATCACGCAATTCTTCATTTTGCAATTAGTGTTGCGACATTTGATCAATGAAAATTATCCTGAATAAAAAAAGAACAACCATGAAATCTTGATGCCAGGTAATTTTATTTTACAATAATCTTGCAATTAGTACTTTGGTAATTAATGAACAGAAGTGATTGCAGTGCAACAGACCGAATTTGCAGCCAAAATATCGGGTGAATTTACTGTAAGGTAATTTTTTGCCACACTTGATGAATGGAAATTATGTTAGTTGAAAAAATCGAGTATGGAGTTCCTGCTGCCAGGAAAATTTACTTTAAATTACTTCTGCAATTAGTAGTATGGCACTTCAACCATAGAAATTAGCTATTTTAGCTTTATATAGAGCCGTGATTGCCGGCACATTTAGTTTAAAGTAATGTAACAATCAGAATAACGGTTGCAATAATTGCTGATTACTGGGAATTATGATAGTAAAAAACGATTATAGGCACACTTGGAATGTCATGTAAATATTTATAAAATAATTTTGCAACTGATGTTGCGAAACTTATCGAATGGAAGGGTTGGCAATGAAAATAAATACGTACCACTCAGAATGTAGCTTATTTTTATCTAGTACAGCAATATTCTCTAAATGAAGTTTATTTCAATCAAACAAATTGAACAAATAATAAATTCTATTGGAATTTTACTATATCTACAATTTATCTTGCGGGACTTGTTGACGAATCGAAACGATCAAAAGTAGAAATAGGTTTAATGATATTTAAGGTGTTCCGTGTGAAATTTGTTAAATTATTAACGGGTTATTGCCGACACTTAAATTAATGTACTTGAACCCTTAGCTCGGTTTCTTAGTAAAAACAACTGTATAGTCATCAAAAGATACGCTGTAAAGATAACCATCAAATCATTAGCTTTTGTATATGTTCACAACTACAGTTTTGGATATCTCTCAAACTTAGGGTGAATTAGAATTGAAAAAGATGCGAATTTCTAAGCTCATTAAACGAACACATTAACGGATTGCTTCAGTGAACACGTTCATTTGGTTGTCGTATGAATAATTAACGGATTGCTTCAGTGAACACGTTCATTTGGTTGTCGTATGAATAAGCTTTAGCGATGCCACGCGCAGCTTAGATGAATTATTGTGCCGATGTTTTTACGAGATTTTCTAAAATAAAGTGAATGCAGTAAAATACAATGAGATTACTTTTACAAAATTTGCAACAACAAAGTGATTAAAGTAAAAATATAATCAAAAAAAGTTATTACACCCTGCACTTATGTAATTTTTGCAAGTACTGTTTTTCTCTCAAGCTCTGAGGCCTGCGTAATTGCGATCTGAGTTTGAAAGAAAGACTGTCACGCAAACTTCGATTATTTTGTAATAATTCATGTGAACTTTCAGTCATTAGGAACGTTAGTGTAAAAAAGCTATGCATAATTAGTAATGATACCGTGCTAAACTATAGGTAGGTTACTATTACTTAAATTACTGCTTTTAGTAATAGCTGCTATTATTACTGAGATTAATGTTCTTAGACCGCTCGGATTAATGTTTCTTAGACTACTATGTTTCTGTTTAAGATAATTTAGATTACTAAAATTACTATTACTCGTGTAAAATTTGCCAATAGACACGGTAGGAGTAAAAAATTACTCATTTTACCTAACAAATTTGTATATAAAATGTTATATATATTTCTGTATGTGGGCACCAACGCATTGCGTAAATATGTTTCGTAGCAAGAAATATGACGTGATAGTTTGATTCTTTCTTTTCTGGTCTTTCAAGGGTTTTGAATATTAGTTTTGTATTGTAAGAACACGTCCTAAGAGCAGTAAAAAACAGCTTTTGGGTTAAAATAGGCTCGTGGTGCCGTTTAGGGTGCTGGCACCCATAACCATGTATATCACCGTAAAACTCAGCGGATAATGGTGCCTGACAGGTACAGCATTGCCTTATTACCTCTGGTGAGTTGCTAGTTAGTAATTTGCCGTACATCTAGTTGTCAATATGCACAATGTAGGAAAGTCTTCTAAAAACGAAACATATGTATATCTGGAACTAGTTTCACAAATTTTATGAACAACTGCACTTGGTTTTTCTTTTAGAATTAATCAAAAATTTGGTAGGTGGCCTTCTGTGAGCGTAATACCGGGCCTGCACTACGCATCCGCTCGTACAACTTGATACGAGGATGTGTAGCTCGTACGTCTTTCTCATTACCGCATCTATGCTATTTATTCAAACATATATCAGAACGACATGCGAGTTCCATATTCTAGCATTGAGTGTGGCCGGCGTAAAAGAGAGTCCACTATGGCATTTTTTTCATCATATCGATGAATTTAAGGTGCAAAGCAAATGTAGACATTATTGAACGTTTTACCTAATATAAAATTAAACGAAGCTTGCTGAGTTAACTTGATTGACATAAAATATGAACCCTGAATGGATCACTGGAACAACCGAGCAAAATTGACATATAATATTTAACTCGGCCAAAGAGGTTGTATTTTGGCGGAGAGGGGGGGGGTTTCTCTGCCTGTTTGTTTGTCTGTCTGGTACCAAAATAACTCAATAAGTTATGAATTAATCTTTATGAAGTTATAATGATTATTAGATACTTCAGGAGGAATAGATGATTAACTTTTGACGAAGATCCGTTCAGCCATTTGTGTGCTTGTTCGTCAATTTTTCTTCTGGCAACAGAACTTAAAATGTTACAGAGGGATTTCTCGAAATTTGCCGGAACTGTTAGGAATGTGAAATGGAAAATAAAGTTTAATTTTGGGAATGATCTGGTCTTTTGTCTCTCTGTTTACTTTTCTGCTTGCCAGAACGTAACTCAAAAAGTTAGAACGGATCTTTTTGAACTTTTCATATGTGAAGAATGTCACAAGGACTGGTTGTTTAAATTTTGCTGATGATGAAAGAGACATCCTGAAATTAGCACCAATTTCAATTTTTCGTTATCGTTGCATAGCTTGGCGAAGGTTTGCGTTCTCAGAATACTTCTCCATCTGTAAATGCAATGGTAATTATTGCGGTAATCATTATTACTGTGAGGAATAGGAGGAATAATGACACCAGTATCAACGATGCAACTTGTTGCCCCCGTTACAAGAGAAAAAAAGGAGGTATGACTGCGGTCTTTCTTCTGTGGCGGGGCCGCACGTATCTGCACGTGGCCACAAGTGACAGCAAATGGTTGCAAGTGGCCACAAGTGACAGCAAATGGTTGCAAGTGGCCACAAGTGACAGCAAATGGTTGCAAGTGGCCACAAGTGACAGCAAATCGTTGCAAGTGGCCGCAAGTGACAGCAAATGATTACAAATGGCCGCAAGTGGTTGTAAAGCCCCGTCCAGACTACAGCCAAAATCTGTCCACACTATGGCGATTTCGCTGATTGCTGTGCATTTCCGCCGTCAAATCGCAGCTTTGAGCGTTTTCGCGAGCGTCGAACTTGCTCGACATTTACGCAAGATTTCGCTTGCGAGCAAAACAGGGTCACCCTGAAGCTTTTGTTCCTTTATGCAATACGAATAAATTAGGCGTTACACGAAGTTATCTTTGTTATCTTTCTCAAGTGGCCACAAGCGACCGCAAGTGGTCGAAAGAGCTCATCTCTGCGGCATCAAGAAACATTGTTCAGCATGAAAGATTGTATCAATTGGGGCGACTTTCCGCTATTTGCTCCCAAGAACTTTCTTCGAGTGCCAGCCCACCAAAAGCAGTTCAGCAAGGAGCTGGCAAACAGGCAGGCTGGCAGTTTCTGAGGAGCGCGGAATGCATTGGAGCGCTCACACCGAACAGCGGCAGTGCGATGTGCTCGCTCCAATGCATTACCGTGCTTCTCAAAAACTGCCTGCCAGCTTCTCGCTGAACTGCATTTGGTGTACCGGCACCCTACAAATAGCTGAGCTGCTGATGTGACGAATGCTGTAACCCTTTAAAATTCCCATTATACACTACCCCGTTTTTTTGGAGGTTGCTGCACTGGTGTTCTAAGCCATCCAGCTAATCAGTTCGGTTTATGTTTATTCCTTGATCTGCGTCGGCATTGGCTCCTGTACTGAGTGCTGTGTACTGCCGTGATTGACGACAAGTTTTAAAGTCAGTCGTGAATGTGTATTTTTAGTGGTACCTACTCCTTAGCGTGTCGACCATCTTGTGATACCAGAGTGCTTGTTTTACGAGGACTCTTTTTTTAGACTCAGGCTTGACAGTCTATAACATTTATTATTATAGTAATAATTCACACGCCGAAGACCATCAATGCTGTTGTTGACGCTTACTCGAAAGCTAGACATTGCGTGGAAACTTTCCGGAGAGTTCAACCAATACTAGAAAAAGACGATAAATTTTCCTAGCGGGTTTTCCGCTAGCCGCTGGACAGCCTGGCTTCCCCCGATATTCGAGCGCGATTTATCGTAGCTTATTTCCTTAGAATGTGACCGAAATCTTCCTTCGCCGCGCTGTTGCGGGACTTGAAGTGAAATTGGATCGGAAAATACACGTGATAAAAACAGAGAATGGCTTGCACATATTTTCCGAGGTTAAACATTGAAAAAGGATAGTATATTTTATACCTCAATTTATTTGCTGAATGCACGTTTTGAAATAAAATTCAAGAGGCAGTCTGAAACTCGAGTTGAATCATTGGCTGTAGATGCAGAAAGATTCAGTGCCTAGAGCATATTTTCGTCGGATGCATGTTGAAAATTCTACGGAAAAATTTTGCATACAATAAAAAATCCCTTACGTCACTGATTGCAGGTACCAGCAACGTGTGTGTGTCTCTCACAATAATACCTGGAGCACTCTGAGAGCGCATATCTCCTCCAGGCAGAGCAACGTTAACGAAAGTTTCAAATCGGTTCTACAGCTACGATTTTAGATTAGATAGGCGGCAATAGACGAACTAACAGGCCCATTCTCAAAGAGACACCGAGACTTGCGCCCCGGCCTTCTAAGAGCTATTGCCATTAAGTGAGTAGGATATAAACGACTGGGGAAAAGACACGAAGAAAAAAAAAGAAGAGGAGGGAGAAGATTCTCAGCAAATGAGACGATCATAAATGCACGAAATTATGATCAATAGCTGCTGATATGTGGAGTTAAAGATGTCAGACAGTGTAGTTGGAGCGGAAGAGAGAAGAAGAAGACAGATTTAGGAAGCCCTGGAGGCTTTAGTCGTTAAGAGTGTGCGACTCCTGGAGGAGGAATCCTTAGCTGAGGGGGATGTCTCTCCCAATGTAAGTCAAGACGATTTTCAAACGCGTTGACTGATTCCGCACTAACAACGTCGGAAGGGAGTTTAATCCGAATGCTGACTATGAAATACGGAAAGAATTGCTGACTTACGGTCTTTCTTCGAGCTTTGTGCTTGAGATTTTGACCGTTGTTTCGCAAGCGATCATTGGGGTCTCTTTCAAAGAGTCCCGTTGTAGATACGTAGTTGAAGCCATTCAAATACTCGAATGTTTCTATTAGTTGCCCCTGAGTCGTCTTTGCTCGAGAGAGATCAGACCCAGTTCCTTTAGGCGACATTGATACGGCTTGTTTCGCAGTTGAGGTATCAGTTTCGTTGCTCTGCGTTGGACTCTTTCCATGTTATCGATATCTTTGCACAGATGTGGCGACCAGAATTGAACAGCAAATTCTAAGTGTGGCCGCACTATAATGCCTTGTACAGGGGAACGATGATCGATATCCTTGGACTTATATTCAAAATTTTTGGTGATGAATCCGAGTACTCTGCTTGCCATTTTCACACTCTTGTCAACTTGTTGACTGTGCTGTAGTTTGTTTGTAATAGTGATTCCCAAGTCACGTTGTTGGGTGACAGGAGCCAATTCTGTCCCATTCATTTTCAATGCAGTTGAAGAGTTCACTAGCCCTACGTGCATTGCTGCACCAATAATTGTTATCATTTGTGCCTTGATACAACAGTAAAGCTCCTGTAATTATTGTCTTGAAGATCCGCCCATAAATTTTTGAGTTATGTTTCGAGGAAGCATTTTGAGAAAAATTTGTCCAAACACACAAACCGATCATCACTAAAATTCAGTCATTTGTATCTTTCAACATTTCCAACAATTCCTACAAATTTCATGAAGATTCGGTCATAACTTTTTGAGTTAGGTTGCTGACAAATAATTTGAGAAATATTAGTCAAACACAGACAAATAGATCATCACCAAAATTCAATAATTTATGTCTTTTAATAATTTTAACTATTCTTTCAAATTTCATATTGATCCATTAAAAGTTTTTTGAGTTTTCTTGCTAACAAACAGGAAAACAAACACAGAGACAAACAAATGAACAAGCAGATAGTCACAAAATTATGTCATTAGCTCCTTGTAAAATACTTAATAACTTATGAAAATTATTTGAAAATACGTCCATAATTTTTGAGTTACGGCATTAAGGAAAAAGAGGCAGACAAGCAAATAAACAAACAAACAAATGGATGAATGGATCTTTACCGGCAAGTGATCATCTGTTCCACCTAGCATACTTAACAATCACTGTAAATTTTATGAAAATTCAAAATACTTAACAGTCTCGGTAAATTTTGTATAAATACGCCTATGAACTTTTGAGTTATCTTGTAAATACACTCACAGACAAACAAACTAAACGAAAACATAACCTCCTTGGCGGAGGTAACAGTATAAGCACGATCCACAAATTACAAAGTTCATTTGCTTCTAGCACAGCTTTTATCGCTACTGTGATATAGGACACGATCACAAAAGCAACAGCTGTTATTTAATTCTTTGGCAAATCTAAGATGTACAAGTCGGCCTCATTGGCTGACTTTGTTCGTAGATTGGGCTAGCTGGATGTGCCAAAATCAATTTTATATATATAGAGAGTAGAGTCCGGGTCGCGCTATCGTCGCCCGATACGATTTGTGTGCGTGTTTGTATACGCAGATCATGTGCGTGTGAGCGGCGTTCAAGTTGGTTCGCCGCGCTCCTCGCTGTATCTCTGATTAAGTTAGGCTACTATTATTATTATTAAAAATTCACGCTTGAGCTCCCACGGACAGGTAATACAACCCAAATGAAGCATTTGCAACAGCGGGAAGCCCAAAACGCTGCTAAAGGAAATCCAGCAAAAACCATTAACAGCCGACTTAAAAGCCTGCAGGCCAACACGACCAAAAGCCGATGCAGGCAACAAATTTCAAACTTTAGCCGACCAAGGCACGAAG
>LQNS02278155.1:7079189-7098452 GCA_001587735.2 Parhyale hawaiensis
TCAAATTTTGACCTATGAAGAGAAAACTGCTTCGTCAGAGGAAAACAGTAAGCTAGAAGAAATAATTGTCTACTGCCGTGAAAACTTATGTTTCGTCGGTTTTGTTGACAATTGCCTCAAAGTGGGAAGAATAGCTCATGCAACGAAATCATCTGTGAGGAGAAACTACGAATCAAGAAGCATGAGAGTGTCAACGGAAGCTTCAGATATCTTCAGTGTTACTTCGGCAATGCAAGAAGTTCATTCAGACATAAGGTCGCCCTATACTTTGCCGTAGATTCGATGTATGGAGAAGCTAATAATCGTACATATCAGACTAAGCCTGCGATGTCTTCATTGTTGGAATTTCATCTGTCCCTGCTTAAGATACGTTTGCCATCTTCTGCAACCCGGCCTATTTTCTGCTATCACTTTCAATGGAGCTTGAGAGGAGCACCAGAGCCTCCAACCTGGGCTAATTTCCGCCTATCTATTTCGTTAAGAGCGTGACACCAGACATATAAATATATATATATATATATATTTATAAACACACGACGGTCATTCTTAGTATTAGATTAGATAGATTTGATTATTAGGTATCCCAATACCTCTTTTGTGTTAAAATTTCAGCGTTGAACCTTATGCAGTTTTTGAGATATGAATATTTTTTTTTGTCTCTTAATTGTGCTCGCAACTGTATAAGGACTTAGATCGGATAAAATCCCTCGACTGTGAAAAAACGACGTGAGGTGGCAAGAAATTCAAGTCCTAAATTACTATAGCTGATCTTGTTTCTGAAAAAAATATGCTTGTGCTACTGCATTTTTGAAGCCCGCTCAGCTTGTCATAGTAGCTAGTACTGCATTTAATATCCTATTTTATATTTGACGTGGTATGCGGGTGGCTCAATCTTCGATAGCGTTATCGGTCAGGTCGAGCGTAATCCATTTCGCTTATGTTTTCCTTCTCTGAATTTCTTCGTGGCAGTTGAAACTTCACTCTGAGCAGAGGCCAAAGCATTTTCAATTCTCACTGCAGCCAA
The DNA here is from genome assembly GCA_001587735.2 of Parhyale hawaiensis. Lineage (NCBI taxonomy): Eukaryota > Metazoa > Arthropoda > Malacostraca > Amphipoda > Hyalidae > Parhyale > Parhyale hawaiensis. The sequence goes on from LQNS02278155.1 coordinate 7,080,214, forward strand.
ATGCCGAACATGATGGTGCAACTGCAGGTATCCAGGATACAGTTCCGGTAAATTCTCTTACTTCAACTATATTTTTTTGGGGCTGTTTGACGTTCGCACTTTTACTGACAGGAGGGAGTTTTGCTCTCGCAAACTCATGGCGGCACAATTTTCATGACTGTAATGGAAGATCAAGCCTACATATTTGTGGCATATTTTGTAGCAAAACCCGCACCACAAGCGAGAACAATAAAAGGCGTAATAATAAAATTATTGCTGTCATTTTTTTAATGCTAGCTATTCTATATAGCACTCAAGACTTTGCTTGGTTACCTGATAACATTATAACTTTATATAATAATATATTAATGATAATGTAGCTCGATATGATCAACGCGTGAACAGCAGCCATCGATTACCGTTAAAGCTCTTCTGGAGTCTTGAATTTTTTCTGAGCCTGGCCGCAGCTTCGGTCATTGCCTGCAATGCAGCTTTGTGCTGCAGTAGCTGACGAAAAAATATTTACCTCTGCGAATGGGTGCGGTGGAGCTGACAGTTCTCTTCAAATCGGGAAAGTGGTCCAACAAATTCAATGGTATACATCTATGATAGACAAAGCTCTTTAGCCTGTGAAAGGAAATAATTCAATCAGAAAGATATAGTTTTTCCTTTAACTCCTTCAGTCGCTCATCCAATACAAGGGACGAGTGAAAAGCATAGAGGTTTGCACCGATCTCTGTCTAAGACAAAATGAAGAATGTTGCATTTGCAGTCTGCTACGACTCTTCTACTTAGCACTTACACTCTCACTTTTGTTTTCACCGGTTGTTACCGATTGTTACTTACCGGTAAAGTTCTTAAAGGTGTCTGCTATTACCTTACATTAGGTGACCTTTGGAGTCTTCTACGGACTAGCTCCTGCAGGTGGAGTAGTGCACGTCACCTCACGATGCTGGGTTACTTTTATTGGGTCGCAGCTGCTCCCAGAGTGAGAAAAACATAGAATTATCTGCATATTCTCATAATCGCAGGTCGATCTGACATTCCTGCTAAATAAGAATCGAGGCAGTTTTTGAAAATTCCATATCGTTCATATTGGTGGCATGTCGAATGTACGGCAGTAGTTTGTTGAAATGCCCTACTTCCCGCACAGTGAGGCTTTTAGAAAATTTGTCGCCTCTGCCTTGCCACTGTCTCTGCTTGAATTAATTATTTAATTAATTAGCTTTTATTAAGAGCACAATGGGTTCACAATATATGCTTACAAGTACAAGCAAAGTAGCCAAAGTTCAACGCAGTAATTAGGCCCAGTCACAAATATTGGTGGCCACGTCCGGAGCTTTGGTACTTTTTAATTGCCCCGTTTTGAAACAGACGTTGCTATGTAGTTAGCTGTTTGCCATACAAGTGCAAAACGTTTTCGTAGGAATAGCATTATGGAAATTACCGTACGGTATATGGCCATTTGGCAAGCAATTGCATTACTGACTTTACTAAATTCGAAAAGGTAGTGCGCGCAAGCTGGTCAAGTTGTCCCACGCATGCGAGCAAATCGCTTGGCATCATGCAACATTGGGGCAATCAGATGCCTTCGAGACACTGCTTAGAATAAAGTTAATACAGTATCAAAAAATATGGTATTTTAGATCCGTACCCAAAGAGTTCAGGGCTAATAATCTAGTAACTACATGGAACGTGTGGAAATTCCACAAAAGCAATGTTCTTCAGTGATATTTCAGACCCGTACATGCGCGTGGGCTGTGAAAAGAGGTTCCGAGTCCGACAGCAAATCTTCTACCTATGACCTGCGAGCAGTAGGAGCATAAACTTGAACTTGACTCCTTCTCCAATTGATCCCCACCAGGTCGTATCAAGAATATCCTAATTTGCTCCTATCTAATACTGATGAAAGCGTCACGGCCACGATAAGTAACTAACTGAAACACTCGCGAATTTTAGAACGTAGACAATTATATCTTCGTATCAAATTCCGTGCTAACGAAATCCGTTTCATCAAGCCAAAAATACCGGTATGTCAATCTCAGTATCAGGTTTCGTGCACTGTAAAGACTTTCCTGCGAAAACAAAACTGTATGAATTCATCATGCAGTTTTGTGCATCAAAAAGCAGATCTGCTTGCACCATAACATGCAGTTGAGCGTATAAGCGAGGACTTCTCATTACCCGAAATCAATACATCCGTATCGCATGAAATGATGAGTTGCGCAGCAGCCTATCTCTTCTACAGATTACAGATAGCTTCCAATACCCGCGGTAGAATATTTTATGGTCATAAACTGAACGTTTACGCTATGATTATTGCCTCCGTGCCCCAAGCTCAGTATAAAAATAGATCTCTAAAATGGTTCACGATAATCATTTGGCCTTGAAGTGAAGCCTAACCCGTCGACTGCACCTGATCACTCGTGCTCAGTGACGTTACCGGCTACAGTTCTTTTTGAGGTGTCTACTTTTTTTGTTTTGGTAGAACGTCAATAACTCAGAGAGGGTCCAAACTTGGGCCTCGGCTTCTCTCTAGAAATGGGCTTGGAAGTCTAGTTCCTCCATCTAAGCTTATTATCGCCTGCTAAGCACTAAAGCTTTCCTCTTTGGCCTACTTATATTATGCATATTAGCCTGAAAACCAAGTTCTTTCAGCATTTTAGAAAGGTAAAGCTGGCAAGAACTTAGTTTCCGACCTAATAGTATTGCTGTCAGAACACAGCGCCCTGCTTTGACTGTCAGGCAAAGGAAAAATGTACAGTCAAGTTGACCGCACCCTTCCTGGGAAACCCAAAAGCACTGGTTTTTGCAGCAGATTTAGGCCAACTGGCCCCAGGAGTATACGGCTGCAGTCGACCACAAATCGACTAGAGAGCTATGGTGCCAGTGGCGGGAGCCTCCATACGACAATCAGCGCCCCCGACCCTCCCCATTGCTTGCAAAAGTCAGTAAACCCACAGCAGTACGTAGACTGGATGCTAACTGATCACGACAAGCGCCGCTGAGAACTTGGCTAGTTGGTTGGGAGGTTACAACTGCGGCCTTGAGAGTCAATGTCAGAACCTTTACCTTGTTGCTGCTACTGCTATTTTACAGTAAACACACGTTACTACTTCTTAAATGCTGGGAACTAGTAACGAAACTTGTTTCCACGACAATATAAGGTGTATTCTACTAATTCCGGTATGCTAGCGGCCCCACCGCCAATAAATGACGACATAAAATAATTACTTCAACGATACTCTCATTTCCGTTGCTCTTCTTCATGCCTCCGTTCTCAGGAATATCTTTCAAATTGCTTCATTGATATCTAATAAATTGGGCTATTATGAGCCCAGAGAGGGAGAAAAAAGCTATCGCAGTAGAGAGGAAGTGAACGTATCCAAAAACTAGATTTAAAATATTTGTTACGGCTGCTTAGCTGGTGAATTATTTCCTTATTATGCTTCAGAACGGGACCGAGAGGCGAACTAACCAAATAATCCCGTTCTTTGGGGGCGCTACACAGTGTTCTGATGCGTTGTTTCTTCCTCACAAGCAGCAGAAAAGTACACAGCCTTCTGGTCTCTTATTGACCATGGATATAAAGAGGAATCCGCTACACTTCAAGCAAAACTTACTACATAGTTAGCTCACATTACGGCTAAAATTAAAAAAGAAATTCTACAAAAGGCAGTAGTGTGAACCCGCTTTAAATGTTCTTTCTACCTTCGACTAAAATTTCTCTTTGGAGTTGGTGCAGTCGACTTACCCTTTATATAGCTTTCAGATCATCACTTCTTTACTAAACTCAGTATATATACAAGTATCTACTGATACAGCAACAACACATTGTGCCGCGGCCAAGATTTTTTTTTGCCTAGGACGGTACTGCAGTACTGACGAAGAGCTGCCTTCCCTCTACTCTTCAATTATTAACTGTGCATGAGCTAACTCTACTATGCGTCCATCATAGTAGCGTTAATATTACATTTGGGAATGAGTGCCTGCTCACATTTGCTGTCATCATTTATGTCAGCCGGGGCACATATACAGCATTATTGGCAGTCAATTTGCGCCATGTACTTAAAGCAAAAAGAAGAAGGAGAAAGGCACAACACCTTACCGATGGGGAATTGACGGTGTTCACTATCTTTTTTTTTTTATTAAAAATAGAAGGCCATTAAAGTGTCAACTGCTGAACACACTGCATATATAACAGAAACTTTGCCAAGGGGATGAATTAGGACTCGCCATCATCAAAAAAATATCTCTGCCATTTTTGACAGCGAAGCACCCAAGTGTCCTAATTATATTCTTTAATCAAAATATATATCAGGTGCACTTGTGCAAAAAAATATTTCATGGCCAGCATTGGTTTCAACTCGAAGTGATGGAAACAACAACGAAGCTATTCGTTATGAATAATTTTGTTTGTGAGTAGAAGATTCACCATTTGAGGCAAGTGAAAGAATGCTCTCTCCATGAGTTAGTGGTGAGTACTTTCAGCATGAATTATTGAGTGAGATTGTAGAATAATATTGTCAACAAAGAACTATCTGTAACGGGTGCGATAAAAATCGCCTGTTACAAATTCCTTGTAACATTTGTCTAGCTGAGAGTATTATACCCGCAATGATAAAATGTTAGAGTGTCAGACACTCAGATGCTGGTACGGGGGCTTAGAACTGTGGGCCTTTGCGTTGTTTAACTTACTGAGTCAGCTTCTCCGGCGTTTCGACGCTGTTGCGGAGGGTACTGACCTAATTCAGAAATTGGTTGATAGGGTAGTACAGTTACCACATGACCCTTCCGTCTCTTACACTCTAGCTCTGATGTTCTGTAATTGCTGCCACCGTGAATCGCTCTGGAAACCAGCGGGCATATATCTATAGCACGAACCAGTGCTAGGAAATCTGCCAGTTGGAGCTTCGGTCAAGTTGAATTTACCTTACTTAATCTTAACTGAAGAATTTTTTTCGAAAACATATGTTATCGATGGAAATACTATTTTTGATTTATGATAAAAGTACTATTTTTGATTTATGATAAAAGTACTATTTTTTATTTATGATAAAAGTACTATTTTTGATTTATGATAATGTCGTCTTTGAGAAACATCTGTCTAATCTTACTAATATGAGGTGTGTGTTTTTTCTAAACAAATGTTGCCTATCAAAATATAACTAGAGAATGAGAAAAATTGTTGAAGGCATATGCGGGTTCCATCTTAGGAAAGAAGTTTCGAATATTATCGCCAAAAGTATTTTCTCTGAAGTTCAATGAAAACTATGTAACCAACTCTATTGTCTTCCTTTGAGCACAAATATTATCCCTGAAAATATTACTTCTGCTGCATAGCCTAATGCAGCATTTTAAGGCACTCTAGTGTTTTCTGTTAGAAAGTAAATTTTATCCTTAAAGTCATATTTCTGAAATGGAGGCCTATATTACTCACATGGCCTTTGAATTCACTTTGAAATAAACTGTTACCGTATTTGAAGGTATAAAAGCATTTTGGACATAAGTGCACCTCGTCTAAGAAAAATGCTGTTGCCGTTACAATAAACCATTCACTTAATAAGATGAATATTGTAAGTAATACATAATTATATCTGATATACATTTATGAATATTGTCTACCATTATTGTTCTTCCTCACATGTTAAACTAATTACTTTAGAAGCAGATTTTTCTTTCTCGTAACATTAGTTGGTGCACGGATACCCTCGAGGATTGTACCCCGCATTTACCCCCAAAAAAGTTACTCCATGAAGAAAATAAGAAAAATCCCACGTCCGTCGCCATACAATAGCTGCCGCTATATGATGCAGACCTGGGAATAAGTCGCACTTCGCATTTATCTCCCACATAAAATGCAACCAGCCGAGAGAAATAGATAAGAAATGTGGTAGAGCTCGAGGTTTCTGTCTTCTTGGTTTGTGCGTAATACGACGCTGTCCTTCTTTGAAACATTAACTGGGTGTTTTATGCACTATTATTGCAGGAGGGATATTGCTAGGAGCGATCTTACGGAATGCTTTTCATCCTATACTAGTTTATTTAAGGAATTAACTAAGCGCTTGTATAAAGAAATAGGAGCAAAGAAATGTCACTGCATGTCCTAGTAAAATGATATTTACGGCCCTCATGATTTCTCTGAGATATTATATAAGTTACTTTGTTCGGAAAACAAATACGGGAAAATACAAGTATACAGTGGGTAGCATTTTTGCTTATTGTGGCTGGTACTTACTATCCTGAAATGCAAGCTAGTATTTTTACTTTTAATAAAATAAATTGATGTTAGAAAATTTTTCTACTCTTGTTGTTATAGAGCTGCAAGTGGCCGTAGGTGGCCTTCTGTAAGAAATAGAATAAAAATATCAGGGAAAACTGGAATTAAATGCTTTCTTTGCTCATAATTTTTCTTGAAAATTAGCTTAAACGGAAAGAATCAGGAGATGGCGTTGGTTAATAATTTCATGGCTACAATGGAAACTCTATTGTACAGCTGTCAGGGCATTTTTATTTTGCACTTTTTTTAAGGCTGGGTATAGTATACCACTTTCAAGTAATTTTGTTGAAAATGAAATTCAATAGGTCATTTTTGCCAACAGGGAAATTCAGTGAAACAGCTGTGGTAAATTAGATTTCTTGGTGACAAATTAAATTTCACTCATGATGAAATTTAGTTTGTTTTTAACCGAATGAATTTCGCTTTTAACTAATTGAAATTAGATTTCGAAAATTGAATTTTCTTTGGACAAATTGACCGTCTTTTTGAACAAGTTAAACTTCGTTTTCTGCAAATTGCAATTTGATATTGACCAAGTAAAGTATTATGTTTGACCATTTGAAAATTTCGCTAATGATAACTTGACAATCATAAGTTATAAATTATACTTCACTAGCGGGACCTGTGGAATTTCCACGGTTAATTAATGTTTTCACCTCCCTTCGTTTGACATAAGGTAGTGTTCCTGTCATTTAACCTACCCCGTCTAATCTAAAGTCCACATGACGAACCCCGTCTACCTCAACACACCTTGTCTCGCGGACTCTAGCCTCTCTCACCGGTGAATTTTGCATACAATGGTATTTCTCGAATTGTTCTCCTATACTTGTGCATCCCTTTTTAAACTGTTTTCCACTGCTTACAGATAATTTAACCGATCATAATCTCATTCGTTTCAATTTTCTTGCCAGCATGTCTGATTTTTTTCACATGACTACGGGGTCCTTGGATATTGATCAGCAGCCCATCATTTTCCTGCTAATATTGATGCGATGGCTGTAGGCTCAAGCTAGGAGCTTCTAAAAAGAGGAGGGAGCCAGGAGCCTCGCCCCTGAAGTTCAATAGTGTCTTATGGCTGTCAGCTAGTCGCGTATGCACCAGTCGCAAATCTGTAACTCGGTTTGTGTACATACTGCTCTCAGGTGGAACTCACTGCTCCCCCTTCACTTCCACCAATGAGATTCATGAACGCGTCTCAGAGCTGGTTGACTCACTGGAGAATCTGGGAATGGGCTGCAAGGCTCCCTCCTTCTCTTTAGAAGCTCTCTGTGTAGGCTACAACCTAGGAGTAAGTATCTACACTTCATCCAAAGCTACAACAAACAGAGTCGGGTAATTTCTACGCTGAAAGCAGCCTAACCCTCTGTTCTCAAGATTTCATTATATTTCCTGAGATACAGTATCGCACATTCGCTTAAAAGAATACTTTGGAGCCCACGTGTTCAACACTATCCTCAATATTCTCGTGCAGCGTATGCTACCTACAAAGAATACTTTGGAGCCCACGTGTTCAACACTATCCTCAATATTCTCGTGCAGCGTATGCTACCTACGTTTCTAGCTGGCCCTATTAAAATAATCGAGCGCCACAAGCATAGCGGACATAATATGTTGTGAAAGAAATGGAAAGCGGTAGATAAGAGACGAGTGAACTGGTCCTTATGTCTTTGCTTTGAAAGTGACTAAATTTTTTTCAAGAAGCGCTAAAGAAGATAGCTATGGTTGAACTCCGTTCCAGCAAAAATCAGAGGTTCTTACAAGATGAATTTTCACCTATGTATTATTGAAGAGCGTAACAACGTTATTAATAATATAGATTGTGACCTAAAAATGCCAGAGCCCTAAAGTATTCGATCGGTAAAGGTAAAGTTAGTTTTGTCCAACACTCAAACTGGGATATATACACGCACTGGTTCGCGCTGCAAGTAGGCCCCAGAGATATTCATGGCAGCAGTTGACTGCATAATGTTAGAGCCATGGCGTCTGAAACGGAGGATTCGTGTGACAACTGCAATAGTCCCCAAATCTGATTAGGGTCAGTACCTCAGCAACGGGGTGTGAACGTCAAGAATGCTGATGCCGGATGCTGCTCAAGCATTGCAAAATTTGCATGGTTAACTAGGAGGCAATCTTGGGTACTAGAGCAGGTAAGCTAGCACTAAGGTCCCCTTATACCGCGTCGTTACATGAAGATACTTTTGCGCAATTGGTTTCATCCTGTAAATCACATTTCTGGTTTCTACACTTCCCAACTTTTTTGCTACACCAGCAACCCTGTTCAAAATTATTGATCTGTAAACTAACCTGTTATGTACATCTCTGGCTACTACACTTTTCTACCCTTTTGCTAGACGAGCAAACATGTTCACAATAATTAATCAACAAAATATTTTATTAACTATATATACAGTTATAAAATTTTTCTAGCTTTGAAGGTAATTGATTCCTGGTGTTCGAGGTGGGGGATGAGGTCGAATGGGGGCAAGATTAAGATCATGCTCGTGTCTAGGTCCCGTACAGTGAGACCTGTTTTCCCTGCACTCATACTGGATTGTGTGCCATTTCCTGTTGTTGATGTCCTAGTAATCTTGGGTGTAAATTTTGATCTAAAGTTGACGTTTGAGCCCCACATTCGTTCAGTTGCCTCACGAGCATTGCAGAAAGTTGGTCTTATGAGACGTGCTTGGAGGGTGGTTGGCTCGGTAGAGTTAATAAGTCGCTGCTGTTATTGCTATGTCCTGCTTCTTCTGGAATACTGCTCCATAGTCTGGGGTTCTGTTTCCGATTATCATCTGAGTTTGCTTAATAGAGTGGTTCGTCGATGTGCGTTCATGCTGGATGGTGTTGTACATTGTGATCTAGCGCAGTGTCGAAGAGTTGGTGGGATCTGCGCTCTCTGTATAAATTATATAATTGTCCTAGTCATCCACTCTCTGATTTTCTTCCGGAGCCATGTGTTCTGGTGAGGTATACTCGGCGTACTGGTGCTCTTCATGACTTTGCCTTGGAACCGGTAAGATGCGTACGGGCCAGTGTCCTCCTTCGTTTTTTCGATAATGTGTGAATGTTTGGAATGATCTTGCTGGCTCTGTCTTTGCTGGTGCGAGTATTGACAGCTGTAAACGATTTGTGCACAGAGCTATTCTGTGATCTCGGATCTTCTCTTTCTTTCTTCACTCTCTGGGCTGCTTGCGTGGGGGCTTGTTAACCTTATGGAGTTTCTCTTTTGCCACGTCGTCAGTTTAGTGTAATTTAATAATAATAATAACAATGACTGGAGCAAGCTGGTTCACAATGATCAATAAACTTCTCTATAATTTACATTCCTGTTTTTTTATGCTTCACTACGCTTTTACGTTCGCTAAATTAGCTACTAACGAGCTCCCGCGGGTCACCCATTAAAATATAGCGCCACCTAACTGGAGTCCAACACTATAATTAAAGTCATTTCATGGAAAAGGTGTCCTAGACTCTAGCAATTTGTGCCACTGTGCTTCGCCGTTGTTTTACGTGCCTCTGTCTTTCTTTATCATCTATTCTACCTGTTAAATATCATGAGAGTCTTTCAAAGACTTGTAAACTGTCGAATGCCCGAAATTTGGAACTATTACTTCCTTGTAGTTGTATAGTCAAGAAATTATGCGTCGTCGATTGCCCCAGCAAAGTTGAGCTATGCGAAGACGATTATGCTTGACTTCTCCAAAACTTTGGATAGGAGCGTTAGTTTCGTAAGTTTGAATTTTGCGCTGCATGGGTAAACAGCTTGACACGCTAAATCCCTATGTTACAGAATACTGAGCAGGATTGACTTTCCAGTTATTTCCATTGGCATGCGACTGGAAGCTAACGCCTAAATTCCGTTCAATGTGGCGATGCCATCCCTCGTTTTTGAAGTTTTGAACACGTCACACCTACTGAGCTGAGCTCAAACAAACTTCGCAATTGGCACAAATTTTTATGCTGTCATATGAAGGTATTCAGAATGCCACTAGTGTGTATTTGTTTCTGGCTAATTTTTTATAATTCATGTACTGATGACATCTGCGAAATTTTCATCCGTCACTCAATTTTACCTATTCGATATGAACACTGAAGAATGGGTGTTAATTAGTGGCTGGGAGTATGCATACATAGTACAGTGGTATTTATTTATGATAGTGGAGGTGAGCAATCACCACATGAGTAGGAAGGCAGGCCTGAGGCCAACAGCCTTTTTATTCTTGTGCCCATGCAGCCACTGCCCAGCGCTGATGTTAATAGATAAAACTGTACCCTCTCTGGGTGTGCAGTGGCATTCCAAACACTCTGTACTCTACTTCGATCTACCTCTATCTTTTTTCTCACAAGTATATCTTCTACAAATTTTATATATACATATATATCATGCTTCATTGAAGGAATCGCCATATTTACTATAAATCAGTTATTTATTTCTCACGTTTCCAGAATTTTTTTCGTTATTATAAGTTAAACGCGCTAATAATGCACCTACGCTAATAAATATTTTGTAAACATTAACTGAATAGGGTTATATTTTCAATGAAAGATATTTAAAAGTAAGGCTTGTCTCTAAATTTACTGGTAAATATGCTCTCTCAATTTACTGGAATATATATATATATATATGTATATATTTATACAAAATATTGCTTTAAACCTGGCACGAACTTTCATTCGTTCTTAGTTTGGTCGACAGTCTAAAAATTATTTTTGAGCTTGCATTACATGTTATGTGCATGCTAGGAGAGTTTTCAAAAGTCTTCAAAAGTCATTTACCATTACTTTGCGCTCATGTATGATCAATATGTGCACTATGTACCTGAAGAAAGAAGTTTTTTTTTTGTACTACGTAATCAAATAACACCACGCGAAAAGTAACGTACGGTACAAGGGTGAGAATATTGTTCAATATTATATATACGGGATTTATAAGTAAGAAAAGTACTAGCCCGAATTAAATAAATTTTATTAGTTTCAGTCAATTTTGATCGCATGACTGCCCCTTTATCAATGTACTGCATCGAAAAGCGCAACAATGTTATTTTGTATAGCTAGTAAGAAGAACAGTGTGTCAGAAAGTTCAAGTTTGCAAAGCAACATGACTATGAGATGAACGTTTTAGGTTGCCTTCAAATTGTGTCACGGAAACTCTAGAGCTATACTGACACACACGGAAAAGTTATGTTGTATACGACAGAAAACTATCACATCATTTGATATTGCCGAAGCTGCGTAATAAATTTCCCATTTTTAAAAGTATGTTAATTGTTGAAGGCGTGAAAATTTCATTTCTGTAGTTGTCGTTTATTGATTCCTAATGACGAATACATTTCATGATGGAAAACATAGTTTGATGATATACTGAATGCATTATGTGTTTATACATCAAAATATTTTGGCTCGTTTTCATCACTTAAAGCAATGATAAAAATATATTTCAGAACAGTACATCTATTTGAAACATCGTAGCGATTGCAATAAATATGTAAATCGTAAAGTTTAAATTTAATTACTGAAAATTCTCGTCTGAACCCCCAACCTTGACACGCGATTGACGAGCAGCAGCCTGTCGTTAGCCCCTGCAGCAGTGACACTACGAATAATGATATATCTTCGTTATGATTGATGTTCCAATTATGAAATTCCAGCACTGTGCAGGTTGTCTAATGCGCAGCTTGCATTTAAAGTTGGACTGTCTTGCACTAAATGAAGACAATTTAATTCACGCAGGGGTTAAATTCAAACTGCCGGGAAGGAATAGAAGATAATTTTATTTGAGTGGCTATTATATTGAAAAGGCATGGGAAAGAACTGAAAATAATTTAGTTTAGGGTGCAATTAAAATCAGACGATCTATGAAGGAGTTAAAAATAATTTCATTTAAAGAGCTATCCTAATAAGACGGATTTGGATGGGTGAGCAATCATTTTATTCAGCAAGCTATTAAATTGAAACAATCTGATAAGGAACTGACGCTAATTTAAATTTGAAAGCCATCAAATTTAAGCGGCTTCTGAAGGAACTGGAAACGTTTTATTGAGAGAACTGTAAAATTTAAACGGCTTTTTTTTCAAGTTGGATCTATTTTAATTTACACAATCACTAAATGTAAATGGCCTGATAAGAAATTGATAGATGATAGTATTTTAAATAAGAGGGGTATTAGCATTAGACCACGTTTGAGAGAACTGAAGATATTTGCATATGAAGAGCTTTTTATTCAGGCTGTTTTTGAAATTCTGATACATTTATACGGAGAAATTATACCTAATCGATTCAACAATGGACTGTAATTATTTGTATCTGAAAAGAGGAAAGTTAATTTACTGTAACTTGCAACAACGTGGCGATAGCTGTCTCAGGTAAATTTCAAGTTCACACTTGCTAGGTACAAAGCTTCAATACTGTAGCTGAAAAAAGACTTACCATGAATGGAAGATATGAAAATGGGTAGAATTTTTTTACAGTTACCTTTTACTCTCGATGGCCAAACCGATTGATTTAGTACTTTTCTACCTCAATAACTTTATCAGTTTTTAGCGGTTAAGAACGTTGACTAGTTACCTCTACTACCTCTACTACTGTACGTTTAATGCATTCAGTTGCCGCTCACAGTGAGCGGTTACACCAGAATGCTTGATTAAATGGATCTATAGAAATGGAATATGTTTATCTATACCCATTGGGGGAAAATATTACAGCCCCACTCACGCGCGCTGGTACTTAGGACTGGCCTCTTTGTCAAACAGGTGGATTCTTTTCGAAGGCGAAGACCAGGAAGGCAGTACGAACTAGAGCACTCTGAGAGCGTAAGCCTTCGCCAAGCAAGGCAACGGTAACGAAAAATTCCAATTGGCTCTGAAATAAGGAGTTCCTTGTATCATCTCCAAAATCTAATCATTTGTGCCCTTTGATAGTATCAGCAGTTTCTGCAATTATTTTTGAAGATCCAATCCTAACTTTCTGAGTTATACTGAAGACAAACATTATGATAAACATAAGTCCGATATACAAACGAACCAACAGATCTGCACCAAAATTCAATCATTTCTGTCTTCTGACATTTCTAACAACTCCTCTAAGTTTCTCACAGTTCCACTCAAAATTTTTGTTATTGTTATTGCAGTATACAGTATAAAATCAAGCACAGCGACAAACACACGAACAAACAAACCGATCATCTAAAAAATTTGGTCATTCATTCTTCGTATTATATCTAACAACTCAAACGAATTTCATAAAAATCCGACCATAACTTTTTGAGTCGCGGCATTGAGAAAAATGGGGCAGACAAACAAACAAACAAAAAACAAATAAACGGATGAATGGATCTTCACTTAAAGTTAATTATCTGTTCCTCCTAACATACCTAGCAACCCTTGTGAATTTTATCAGAATCCATTCGTAACTTTTTTAGTTATCTTGGTAACAGACAGAAAGACAAACCCGACGAAAACATAACCTCATGGGTGAGGTAATCAGCATATATCAACATCGAACATATATATGGGCCATCCTACCCATTGCCGGCAAAATTGTGGAGAGAAAATACAGGAAATTTATAACCGAGACTAATGTTTACAAGCGAAAATAACAAAGAACACACACATATAAATCTAAATACCGCAGAAAAAACGGGCTAACGGTTGTGATAACACTGGTATAAAACAAACGGGCTAACGATTGTGATAACACTGGTATAGAGCATAACAAAATAAAGCCCTGGCATGCAATTTAATAACATAGACTAATATGAGGGTATTGAATTCAAATTTGATCTTATATTTTCTCTATCACATTACATTTTTGTGCTATAGGTATAGTTCCCATTTTCATGAGTTTCAAGAAAAATTTTAATTATATTTATATAACAGCATCAAGGTTGTTACAGGGAGGCTGCAATATCATGTTTGTAGGTGGTTAGGCTGTGTCGATTTGAAAATGGTTAATTGTTATTTAGGTCAGCGATGAAGGTACACAAAATATACCTGTTTTCCGTATTATTGGGACAGTATAGAGCAATGGGTAAAAAAATGAATGGCCTCATCAGCAGAGTTTGGCGACTGGCTGTAAGAACGTTATAACTGATCCTCTAGTGGAAACGAAGAAGACTGTCTTACCTCTCTTGCACATAAAACTTAGTTTGATGAAGCATTTTTTTTTTATCTCTTCATCACAGTGGAGAATGTTTCAGCTATGCTTGTTCAACTTTTCCAGTTCTTAGTGAACAGAAGAAGAAGGCAGGAATATTTGATGGGCCTCTCATGAACACTTATGAGAGATCATAATTTTATCAAATTTCAATCATTGAGGCAGAAGAAGGAGCTCTGAATGTATTTTGTAATACGGTGCATAATTTGCAAAGGAATAAATAAGTAGAAAACGATGAAGAAATTGTTGGAGAGCTACTAATGAGCCTGCGAGGTATTGAATGTAAAATGAGTATCAAGATTCATGATTTACACCGTCATTTGGACAATTTTTCTGGAGAAACTTGGGGATGAGAGCAAGGAACAAGAGGAGTAGCTTCTTCAGGACATTAAAACAATGGAAGAACGGCATGAATGCCGGTGAGACTCACATATAAAAGCGCATTATTGCTGGAGTTTGATGAGAGACAACCCAGAAACTGTACATACATCAGAGATCTGCCAAGAAAAGAGATTTCAGACAACTGCTATTGATCTGTGAACCATTTAAATGTATTTTTTATTTTCTAATTTAATTCTGGCTCTACATTTGATGTACTGTAAATAGACTTTGCAGTCTCTGCCATTTCTTGATTATTAATTTACAAAATGTAGTACTCTAAATACAGGTTTTTATTATGGAACTTCCTTTACATAGGCTGCTCCGTAATTTTAATCAAAATTGAAAAATTATATATCTCGAAATCCTAATGTGATAGAAACTAAATTCATATTCGTAATCAGTTGCCAAAGTTTAGTTAGAATTTGTTTCAAAACCTTTTGCCAGATATTACGTGTTGTATAGAACAACGAATGTGCTGTTGTGTTTCATTGAGAAGTGGCTTTAGAGTAAAAATGGGATTCTAATATACATAGGCAACCGGACAAAAAATATGTACCTCAAATAGAGAAACTGCCGACTGACTCGGACGTCACACCGCTCGGCATGCTGTCCCACCAAAGAATGAGAAGGACGAGCCAGCACGCTTTCGATACGAGCACTCCTTCCGCTGTGTTTACAAACCCTGGTCAACGTAGTACGCACAGTAGAACCGATGTAGATAGACCCACGGAGTGGACAACAAAACTGTTGGATTATAGAGCTTTGAACTGCCTTAGGAGGCTGGTCCTTAAATAAAAGAAAGAACCTTTCACAAATTTAAATACTGTAACAAAAATAATTTACGGGATGTAATCCACTACAATTTTCTCTTATTCGCTTTTCATTTATCTGTATGCTGGACAAAATACTGAAGGGTTGCGCATACAGTATTTGCATTATTACAGTGGTGACGTGTGGTTTGGTATTGAAGTTTCGAGATATAAACTGCCTAATTTTAGAGTCTAAAATACACAAGAAATACATTGCATTTAAAACAGTTACGATAAAATTGAATTCTGCCTGAACATTAGCGTATTAAGACCATTTTTTAAAGGCACGTGCTATTAAATTTTTGACAGCAGCTAAAATAACTCAGTCCTTACCTAGTACTTGTTTCTTAAATTTCCTATAAACCAAAGACTCAAAAATATATATATTTTTTGCTCACAATTAAAAACGAGAGTTCACCGTCTATCTCCTTTTCATCGGTGAATTTAATGTTTAGATGCTGGTGTTATTTCAAGTGCTACTGCAGCAGAACTACAGCAATCATTTCTTCTTACGGTCAGCCGCTAAGCCAACTGATGCTTTATTTCCTTACTCCGGCCATTTATCTACGAAGTTGACCCTTAAACTGGTTATTTACAGTATTTCGCTACTACTGTAATACGACAGCAGCAACGCACCGGTTATAGCAAACTGATTTTTCCCACTCTAGGTACATTATAGAATTTCTCTGCAGTCAGCGGCAAAACCACATCGCTTCATAATTTTCTTACCTTAATGGCAGTTCAACAGTTTCCATCGCCGGTTCAGCTTATAAGAAAAATCATTCTTTACCTTCATACAATAACAAAGAGGACTCTGCACTGGTGTGGTGGCGAGCATTTTATCACTTTGACCTTGCCCGAATATCTTCAAGCTTCAACGTCAGCTATGCCGACACTGCCATATTTACAATTCTCAGTCGAATTTTTGCGGAATGCATTGTTTGTAGACTTGCACTAATATTGTCGTAACAGTAATAACATTGTCCTTCAATACCAGTAGTTTGTACAGCTGATTACGGAGTTCCTTACTCCATAGTGACTAAAAAAGTTCACTTTGAAACCTGCGGATAAACCAACCTACCCATTTCTAACCTCTATTTCTGAACAATAGGTTCCTATTACAGCCGGTGGGTAAACCAAATAGTTTGCTGCCCTACTCCAATGTTCGCATAATAGTTTCTCCTCACGACTTCGGGTAAACCAAGCTGTTTACTTCCCTACTCCAGTGACCCCATCATGGCTTCTCCTCACAGCCGGCGGGTAAGCCAAGCTGTTTACTTTCCTACTCCAGTGACCCTACAATAGCTTTGGCAGACAGCCGGCGTTTAAGCCAAATTGATTGTTTACCTTCCTACTCCAGTGACAGTAGAGCAATTTTCCGGCACAAATCGGCAGTTTGCACAAATTGTTTCGTAAACACTGACCCTCACTCGGTCGCCAGAGGCCGCATGGCCATTGCCCCGCAATGCATCACTGTTGGGCGAGGCGTTAAGGAAACGCTTGCAATATCGCGGCTGCACTCACCACAAGATGGATGGGCGCCACCAATAAACCAGTACCAAGGTTTCTCTTGCTTTACTTCGTAAAATTTGCATTGCGGGCTGGATTTCGAGACGTTCATGTTGCAGCAGAAATTTGTCGCTGCGGTTGTTTTATTAGTGTTACGAATTACAGAACTTTAAAACTTACAACACACGTCCGGTTTTAGGATATTCCAAAGTAGCAGATGGCTGTGGCTGCCTACGTCACCAGTGTTGCAAATTTATACGAATATTTACAATTTTGAAAACGTGTTCAATGTAGAAACTCTCATGTTGCAACAAACGGCTCTTATGTCATTTTCTTACATTGTTGAAAATTGCACGACGTTTTAAAATTTGTTATGACTGCGTAATATTTAAACATTCTTTTTACAGTAGAAAGCTGTCGCTGTGTGTGTTAATAGGGTTGTAAAATTGCACGAAACTTCGCAATATAAATTGCCTGCCTTATCGATACTACTGATGTAAAGTTATTTGGGGAACGAAAAACTTCTAGTGCTTGAGGGAAGTTGGAACTTGCCAGTAGTATTAGCTAGTTGGGGTGCATACATATCTATTATTTGTAAAGAATTTTTTAAAAATTAAAATTTTTTTAAGCAAATAGTAGGAATTTATGTATTTTTCCCTCACCGGCAAACTATGGCGGTGTATTTGAAAATTCAGTAAAGTTGCATGAGCTTCAAAAACATGAATTTGAAACCTTCCCAGTCTCAACAAGCAACTGATGTTTTGAGCCTTTATTTGGATACTGCATCTTGAAGAGCTTTCTACCACCATCAGAGGCCTACCAACGCTCCAAGTTAAATTTCAGCTACTGTGTGGTGTGTTTTCACAATTGTGGGATTTGTCTTTACTACGAAGACTGCCATGCTGATGTGCCAGCCTTTTACCTACGACAGGTTGTAAACTGTCGCCCCCGGTGCATCTGCGTGTCTTCAACGTGCAGTAATTGGAGTTAATGCAGCAGACTGTTGTTGAAAATTGACAAAACATTTGCTTGATTGGAAATTTCATTTATACGTTTGGAACAGCCGGTATCATAGTTACACCTTCCTATGGTAACCTCTCTAAATTTCATAAGATTTCAAGAACTAAATT
>LQNS02278155.1:7104005-7123737 GCA_001587735.2 Parhyale hawaiensis
AGTCAGCTTAAAATGGCCTGGGAAGCTTTGGCCGTTAAGTGCTTGCGACTCGTGGAGAAGGAGTTCTTAGCTGTGGAGGATGTCTCTCCCAGTGTATGTCAAGACGATTTTTAAACGAGTTGACCGACATTGTTGCCAAGTTAAGCGTTGTGATCATTCTCTTACAAAAACGTGAGTTGTGTTTTTGCCACAGCGTCTATAACTCTTTTATGATGTGAAATGTTAAGTTTCACTTCATAGGTGGACGAGGTACTGTTTTTTACTCTCAGGATCTTAAGAGATACTCTACAACATTTATTTGGTCAAAGGCGTGAGTTTTCCGATGGTGCGTTGCGTTCAAAATTATGAGGTCAAATTAAAGAAAAAAAATGTTTTAACGTTGTATTCCGCTGCATAATCCATCTTCTGTTGCCAAGCGAGATGTACAAGTATCTTAGGATGTTTCACAAAATTGCAATGATGCGTAATTCGTTAAACTTTTTTTTCCCTTGCCCAGATTTCACGACTCTCTTTCGTTTACAATGAATGATTTCGTTGCTCATTGTATGCTTAATTTAACATCCATGACGGAACTCGTTTGTAGTAGGCTAAGATATTCGTTTTTCATGTATTTTATTCAGTTGTTAATTTCAACATTTTTTTGCATTACTTTGATTACATATCTATATATTGCAGTGGAGGTCGCTCGCCTCTCTGAAAATATTCGCGTCTTTCTTATGTGTCCATCCCTTCATTTCAAAACCCATTAACACTGATTTTACTCAATTTAGCTCCGGACATTGTGTTACACCATCTTCTGTATTATTACTAGTGTGCCCGCGCTGTCAAAAATGACAGCAAAGAATTTGTGATCACCCGTCTTCATCATTGATCATAATTTTCTCATTAACTTCCTTATGCAGGATGCACTGCAGCTGCCAGCTAGAATTATGGAACGTAGCTTATAAGCATGCTAGGGTTAAGCAACGCCTGGCTTTCTTTCGGTGATACGTTGAAAAGCAATTTTTTCTGCCTGGAGTCAATATTGTCTCCTAGTAAATACTCAGCTGCGTATCCAGGATACTCGCAGATGATGTCATCTAACTCGGAAGTTTTTCCTCAGCTGAAAAGTTGTTTCTTTTCAAAAAAGAACCCAAATTAGAGAAAATTATTTGCTGCCTAGAAATCTTCGCGTTCTGTACCCTCCTGCTAAGCGCTGAGCAATATCTTACCCCATGCTTCGATGATTAGGCTATGCAGTCAATAAGAGCATCAGCGTTAACTCAGGGCAGCTGAACTTTGGATGATGGAAACCTCAGAAGAGAGTACGCATCACGATGCAAGAGAGTGCTTAGAGATGCTGTATGATCTGCATTCAGTGAACTTTACCGTTGATAAAGAAAGAACTGCATTCAGATATACACACGGAAAAATGGTTGTTTGCCATTAAGCAAAATTAGTTAACTGTAAACTACCTCGTCGTTTGAATTTGCGTCAATGCACATTGTCGCTTGTGATGAACATCAGATGAACAACAGCGTTGTGATGAACAACAGTGTCATTTACGATTAATTATTATTGCTTTGTAGCTAATATATCACATCGTTAGTGATAAGAAACCAGGTGTTTTTTTTATCGTAAAGAACATACTTTTCTGCGTGTACGTTTGCCATCATCTGCAACATAGCCTATTTTCTACCTATCAGTGTTCATAAGGCAAACAAATATATGTTTCGATGTATGGAAAAATTAAGTAATAAAAGTCAGATTCCATATCTGTGCTAAGAGAAGCTGAAAATTTCTTCATTGTTTCAATGTCAAGAAATGTTTCAAGTAAGAAATATATTCAGATGAAGAGATAAGGAATACATTTTGCCATCTTCTGTAACCTGAAAGTCGATCCCTTTGAAAACGCAACTTAATTACAAAATCTGCAACCTAGCCTATTTTTCACCTATTTCGTTATGAGCGAGTCATGAAACACACAAATATGTAACACATAAATATGTAAACAAAACAACACACGACGGTGTTTATATTATTGTTTGATTGATTCTGCTCGTCCCTCCGTCAGTTGATTATGTACTTGGTTAGTACGACCGTAACACTGTCATCACTATTAGAAAGGGAAAATTAAGGCATCTTTGAGGTATCTTCCGCACGACCTGGGAAGGGACCAAAAGGAAGAGTCTAGTTCAAATTTAAGTTACTATTACTCGCAGGTCTTAGGTGGAAGATTCACTGACTTTTAGCTTTTTTTTTAGCTTTCGTATGCATTATACGGGTCCGAGAGCATCATAATTGAGAACATAGTTTTGTTCTGTGGAATTTCCGCAGGTTCTTTCGATACTAGATAGGGGGAAATTACGATGATATGGATCTGAGATATCCCTGAAACATTGCTTCTGTTTTGTGGAATTCCACAGGTTCCAGCTGGAAGTTATTAAGATACTTGTTGAACTTTTGGAAAGTAATACAAGAAGTATTTTATCAGCGCTTATAATCACGATAAGCAACTTTTTCAGTGAGGGAAACTTAGAAATAGGAAATGTATTGAAAACATTTAGAATACGAAGTTATTTGGTAACTTTATCGAACTTTGGAACAAAAGTTTTGCTGTAGCACTTAGTCTCATCTCGGGTAAATCCTACTAGTGTGTGTGATGCTTTGAAACCCAGACTGATAATAAATAATATATTTGAATGGGAACCATTGGGAACAATAATATTATCACCGCTCATAATAACCAGCAATAACTGTACTGTACAAACTCTACTGCTAAATAAATGAAGGCATTTATGTTTATTTAAGAACTTCATAAAACTTAACAAACGCTAATATTATGCCTCTACTTGCACTATGTGCGGCTGTTGCGCTACTGTTGTGTTCATATCAGTCGCTTGGAAGTTGTGCACAGTTCGCAGCATACTTTGCCACCTTATAGTACTCACGAGATACGCTTTCTACATATCGAAAGTTCATTAGAGCTAGGACTGTGGCTCGACTTTGATATTCTGACTGGGCCAAAGTTTAAACCTGAATGAGTTATTACATTAGCTGAGGCTGCCAGCTCTAGACATGACACGCAACTTGCGATCCCATCAAAGCTACAGAAGTTCTGGCCATGATAACAGGTTGCCATGCGATGCATTTTTTATCATTGCATTTAAGTTCAGCAGTGGAGTTCAGTGGCTGTTGTTGTTATTGCAGAAGGTATTGCTGTGAATATAAAAAGCTGTTCAAAGTCCACTATATGTGCATCACTTGTGTCTAGTTATTTTTTTTTATTCTTTTTTGGCTGAATTTGGGAAGTAGATATGACTTGAATCTTCAAACTTTGAAAAGTTGCGGCGACTGCGGGACGGAAAAAAAGACTGTTTAAACTCTACTATATTTGCGCCACTTGCATTTTTTTCTATTTTTTGGTGAATTTCTGCATCAGTTATGACTATTTGAGCTTTGCAATATTATTGTGACTGTAGGATGAAAAAAAACTTCAAACTCCACTATAGTTACCACTCTTCAATTTTTTTTTCAATTCTTTGAATTGGCAGCAATCTATACTATAGTCTAATCTATCTACAATATAATAAAGACCGATGTGTATATATCTGTTTGTTTATTTATCTGTTTATTTATGCATTTTCTGTCACGCTTTAACAAACAGAGAGGCGGAAATTAGCCTAGGCTGGAGGCTGAGGCTGTGTATAGTCATCCTGTCAAGCTTCATTGAAAACTGATTGGTAGAAAATAGGCCAGGTTACTGATGAAGGCAAATGTATAGATTTTAATCAACGGCAGTTAAAATTCAAACAATGATGATATCGAAGGCTTAGTATGTACGATTATACCTTCTCCATATATTGAAGCTATGGCAAAGTATAAAGCGACCGTATGTCAGAATACACTTCTTGCATTACCAAAGTTGAAATCGTAGCACAGATGATACGTGAAGCTCCATTAGCCCTCTTATGCATCTTGATTCTTGGTTTCTTTCCACAGATAATTTCGTTGCATCAGCTTTTCTTCAAACTTTGATGCAACTGTCGACGAAATAGCTTTCAATAACAAAAAAACTATCAGACAAGTATGTTGTGTTAGCGTATCTATGATACTAAATCGAATAAATTATTTTTAGTGTCTGCCGGCAAATGTAATTGATTTTTGCCACGTCAGAGAAAGAAAATAAAAGTCTCGATGCTCAGTTGTTATGAAGCCCTGAATTCTCATCTGCATGAATTTCAAAGTTGGCAATTATACGAAGGAAAGCATGGTTAATGAAAAAGGGTCAACACAAGTTTTTTGCTGTCATTTCTGACAGCGCGGGCATCTAGTACTGTGATAAGAGGGCTGTCTGTCCCTCTGTCCGAAGCCTTCCAAAGACCGTATCCAGGATACGGACCCGGGAATGGCTTATTAATATTACTACTATGTATATGTATGCCTCGGCACAAGATCTACTGTCCCTGGGGACCGGTTGGACCGAGTAGATCTGGTGGTCTTTGACTTTGTAGACTTGGTGGACTTTGTGGGTATTGTGGAATTGCGAAATTTTGCTATGGAATTGTAAGATGTAATATAATATATATTTTCATGACTAAGTAAAAGAAAAAGGTTGAGCCATGATGGTTGAGTCATGATAGTTCAAGCTCTGCAGTATTTTGGTGATTGTGGAATGAAACAAAAAATTGTTCAAACTTCACTAGCTATATGTACCTAGCATGCGGCTTTTTGTGCTTGTGCATTTACGCTCAGTAGGAAATTAACGTAAAGTATCACCTGTAAGAGTTTAGTCCAAGCAACATTGTAATATCCCTGGGCCAAAATGAAAAATTGCGGCTAAGTTAAATATAAAGGAAGGATGTGTGTGGCAGAGGAGATTCTGTGGGAAAATATAAAAGAAGGATGTGAGTGGCGGAGAATTGATTCTGTAGGGAAAATATAAAGGAAGGATGCGCGTGGCGGAGAGGACATGCTGTGGGGAAAATATAAATGAAGGATGTGTGTGGAATAGAGGAGATTCTGTGGGGAAAATATAAAAAAAAGGATGCGGGTATCAGAGAGGAGATTCTGTAGGGAAAATATAAAGGAACGGTGTGTGTGGTGGAGAGTAGATTCTGTGTGGAAAATATAAAGGAAGCATGTGTGCGGCGGAGAGGAGATTCTGTTTGGAAAATACAAAGAAAGGATGCGCGTGTCAGCGAGGAGATTCCGTGGGGAAAATATAAAGGAAGGATGTGTGTGGCAGAGAGGAGATTCCGGGGGGAAAATATAAAGGAAGGGTGTGCGTGGCAGAGAGGAGATTCCNCTCTTTACAATTTTGATACAACTGATTAAAAAGGTTCACATTTTAAACGAGAACGAACCTGCTAAAAGCGACATTTCGCTTGTGAGGCCCAACGACGACAATGTCAAGGTAATAACCTAAGATAAGTCTCACTATATGAGCTTTGCAATATTATTGTGACTGTAAAATAATAATAAAAAAAAAAAAATTCAAACTCCACTATAGTTACCACTCTTCATTTTTTTTTTAATTCTTTGAATTTGGGAGCAATCTGTACTAAAGTCTAATCTATCTATAATATAATAAAGACCGATGCGTATATATATCTGTTTGTTTATTTATCCATTTTCTGTCACGCTTTAACAAGCAGATAGGCGGAAATAAGCCCAGGCTGAGGCTGTGTATAGTCATCCTGTGAAGCTTCATTGAAAACTGATTGGTAGAAAATAGGCCAGGTTACTGATGAAGGCGAATGTATATATCTTAATCAGCGACAGTTAAAATTCAAACAATGATGATATCGAAGGCTTAGTCTGTACGATTATACCTTCTCCATATATCGAAGCTATGGCAAAGTATTAAGCGACCTTATGTCACAATACACTTCTTGTATTGCCAAAGTTGAAATCGTAGCATAGATGATACGTGAAGCTTCCATTAGCACTCTCATGCATACTGATTCTTGGTTTCTTTCCACAGATAATTTCGTTGCATCAGCTTTTCTTCAAACTGTGATGCAACTGTCGACGAAATAGCTTTCAATAAGCAAAAAACTATCAGACAAGCATGTCGTGTTAGCGTATCTATGATACTAAATCAAATTAATTATTTTTAGTGTTTGCAGGCAGAAGTAATTGATTTTTGCCACGTCGGCCGGAGAAAGAAGATAAGAGTGTCGATGCTCAGTTGTTATGAAGCCCTGAATTCTCATCTGCATGAACTTCAAAGTTGGCAATTGTACGAAGGAAAGCATAATTAAAGAAAGAGGATCAACACAAGTTTTTTGCTGTCATTTCTGACAGCGCGGGCATCTAGTACTGTGATAAGAGGGCTGTCTGTCCCTCTGTACGAAACCTCCCAAAGACCGTATCCAGGATACGGACCCGGGAACGGCTTATTAATATTACTACTATGTATATGTATGCCTCGGCACAAGATCTACTATCCCTGGGGGACCGATTGGACCGAGTAGATCTGGTGGTCTTTGACTTTGTAGACTTGGTGGACTTTGTGGGTATTGTGGAATTGCGAACTTTTGCTATGGAATAGTAAGATGTAATAAAATATATATTTTCATGACTAAGCAAACGAAAAAGTTTGAGCCATGATGGTTGAGTTATGATAGTTCAAGCTCTGCAGTATTTTGGTGATTGTGGAATGAAACAAAACACTGTTCAAACTTCACTAGCTATATGTACCAGCATGCGGCTTTTTGTGCTTGTGCACTTACGCTCAGTAGGAAATTAATGTAAAGTATCACCTGTAAGAGTTTAGTCCGAGCAGCATTGCAATGTCCCTGGGCCGAAATGAAAAATTGCAGCAAAATTCAATAAAGAATGCAAGAAAAAAGCCAAGTTAAATATAAAGGAAGGATGTGTGTGGCAGAGGAGATTCTGTGGGGAAAATATAAAAGAAGGATGTGAGTGGCGGAGAATTGATTCTGTAGGGAAAATATAAAGGAAGGATGCGCGTGGCAGAGAGGACATGCTGTGGGGAAAATATAAATGAAGGATGTATGACAGAGAGGAGATTCTGTAGGGAAAATATAAATGAAGGATGTGTGTGGAATAGAGGAGATTCTGTGGGGAAAATATAAAGAAAGGATGCGGGTATCAGAGAGGAGATTCTGTAGGGAAAATATAAAGGAACGGTGTGTGTGTGGTGGAGCGGAGATTCTGTGTGGAAAATATAAAGGAAGCATGTGTGCGGCGGAGAGGAAATTCTGTTTGGAAAATTCAAAGAAAGGATGCGCGTGGCAGTGAAGAGATTCCGTGGGGAAAATATAAAGGAAGGATGTGTGTGGCAGAGAGTAGATTCCGTGTGGAAAATATAAAGGAAGGGTGTGCGTGGCAGAAAGGAGATTCCGTGGGGAAAAACGCACTTTGAACATTACATTTAAAGATCATGAATGAGCAATCATTCTTTTAACTATTGCTCAGACGGAGCATTGGACAAAATAAAAACAAGTAAGCTATTGAAATCTAAAAGTTATAAAATTGTGCAAAACAAATCACGGCTAAGCAACTATTTTTCATTGATTATCATTTTAGCTTTAGAGCTGAGTATCAGTTGTGGCAGTATCAAAGTATAACATTGTGAATGTGAGATGGAAGGGTCATGTGCAGATCAGTATACACAATAATAATATTTGCAGCGAAAAATGGGAAATTTGCCGCAATATTAGTGAAAACAATTGCTGGAAAGTATACAGGCTGTACAGAGTACTCTAGAGAAATTCATACAGTGAATAATATGGACTTGGCGGAAAATAACCACAGGTGATGAAGTTCTTGCATCAAAAACCGGTTGTCATGTCATGTAAAATAGTTACTTACCAAATAATACAAACATTCAAGTATTTGAATGGCTTCAACGACGCACCTACAACGGTGCTTCTTGAAAGAGACGTTAATGATCGCCGCCGAAACAACTGACAACATCTCAAGCATATACCTTGAAGAACAACCTTAAAGTCAGCAGTTCTTTCCGTATTTCATAGTGAACATTTGGAATAGACTCCCTTCCGACGTTGTCGGTGCGGAGACAGTCAACATGTTTAAAAATCGTCTTGACAAGCATTGGGAGAGACATCCTCCACAGCTAAGAACTCCTCCTCCAGGAGTCGCAAACTCTTAATGGCAAAAGCTACCGAGGCCACCTTAATCCATCTTCTCTTTTCCGCTTCGACGACATAGATAGACGTTTCTTAGATCGCTTTTTAGCGGCTTTTGATTATTCTCACGTGCGTGCATGATCGTCTCTTTGACTGAGATTCTTCCCCCCCCCCTTTTTTTTTCTTCTTTCTGAGTCCTCTATTTCCTTCTGACATAATGGTAATAGCTCATAGAGCGCCAGGGCGTATGTGTCAGTGTCTTTCTGAGAATGGGCATGTTTGTTCGTCTACTGCCGCCTGTCTAATCTAATCTTACCAGTACTGTGTGATCTTAGCCACAGCTTTCATCATTGATCGTGAAATAATTTAGGCATCCTAATTTGCTTCTCATACTGCAGTTAAACTAAGCTAATCTGCTTAGCTTCATAACTTGTCCGAAAATTCAATCGTGGGCTTTTAATTTGCCACCTTGGCTCCAATTGTGGGTTGTAATCGTAAATTGATTAGGTTTGAGATCACGGCCAAAATTCAATCTTATTTAGGTCTTTGATTAAATAGCTGGCAACAAGAGACAGTATTTAAATATGATGAAGTCAATGGAAATTGTGAATATTGGGCAAGAATAGGCTAGGCAGCATCTGAACATGGCAAAATCAATGAAATTCCGAATCTAATCATTTATTCTAAGCTACTTGCCATTGAATACTGAGGAATATTTAACAACATTCCGGCCACGTTGAGGCCATTGAAACGGCAAACTGAAGTCATCACTCAATGCCACTTGCTGCCCTTGAATACCGAAAAGCAATAGTCTTTGGCCACGAAGGGTCTCTGCAAGCAGATAATTCAGCTTTGTTAGAACTTGAATATGAGCTACCATCTCTCCCATATGCAAAGCTTCTTCCCAAGTAGAATACTAAGGCTATTTACTGAACCTGAAGAGCCAAATCCTGCTTTAAAATGCATCGCTCTCGCTCCCGATTCTCAAAGAAAAACGAATCTTGCTATAAAAATAATGTTGGCCTTTCAACATAGGAGGCATGGCACACTCGGCTACATGCAGTGCTGAAGCTTCGTGTCTCTGCCCTGATCGAGGAATGAATAATTCAGTCTCAGTTGATTAGTATGGCTAGTATACTTGGGTAGACTACTAGGAATTTACAAGATATGAGTGTAATTGTAATGTAAACTACCGGAAATTTACTTCCAGATTTAACTATTGTTGCTCATTAGGCATCTAGAAAAATGATCTCTGTAGCTTCACCATTATTGTTCAACGACTACCTATTACAATTTAAATAAAATTAATTAACATACTTGACTAGTATCTTACAAGTTGGTAGATCACTATGAATTTTGTTTGCGATCGCCGTTTCATTAATGAGAGACGGTTCCAGTAGCTAGTCCGTCTCCTCAAAACTGATATGGTTCATCAGAGCGTCTGCCCCATATCTCAGTACCATAAAGTGTGTGTGTTTTATTCAACATATTTTTTACAAATTTGAAAATATCAATCTTTAATTTACAAGGTGTCTCCATAGTATACGTGCTTGTTGACATTTTCATATATAAATTGCATGCAACTCTCAGCCGATACGGACCCTGTAGTACTACCATGCAGTACACTGGATAGAACAGTCAAAATTATCTACCCCCGATATCATTTGAAATAGAGCCAATCTACAAACCCTCTCATTATTGGTAGGTAGTCTTTTTGTGCAGTAGTTCATGATCAGGGCCAGTTCTCTAGCTGCATTCTTCGTGAATTGTGCAAAGTCAATTTTACTTCGGATCTACAGTAGGTTCGGTGCTCCAGATGTGATATCTGTTTTATTCGTCTTCAAAATAGAAGTGGATCATGTTAAGAGGGCTTTTCTCTAGTTAGTCTGGGTAGGAGCTGCATCTATGTTACCTCCGAAAAGGAGGTTATATTTTTGTCAAGTTTGTCTGTCTCTTTGTTTGTCTAGCTGTTTGTCTATTTGTCTGTCACCAAGATTACTCAAAAAGTTATAAGCGAATCTTTACGAAACTTGCAGGGATGGTCAGGCATGTTAACAGTCACAGATGATCAACGTTTGGTGAAAATCCATTCATCTGTGTGTTTGCCTCTATTTCAGTACTCTAACTCAAAAAGTTATGGATAGATTTTTATAAAATATACATGAGTTGTTAGGTACATTATAAGGAGCGAATGGCCAATTTTTTATGATCTGTTTGTTCGTTCGTTTGTTTGTCGCTGTGTTTGGTTTTATGCCTGTCAGCACAGTATCTCAAAAAATAATGAATGGATCTTTATGAAATTTATAGGAGTTGTTAGTAATAATATCTATAGATCTTTATGGAATTCACGAATAAGACTAAAAGACATCAATAATTAAATTTTGGTGATGATCGGTTTGTCCGTTTGTGTGTTTGACTTATGTTTGTCATAAGCAGCATAAGTCAACAAGTTATGGATGGATCTTCAATAAAATTAAGAAACTGTTACTACTTTCAACAGGCGTAAGTGATTAAATCTGGGTGTTGATACAAACAAAATAATGGTTTTACGACCAATTTGAAGTTTTAGTTATCGTTGCCTTGCTTGGGGGAGGTATGCGCTCTCAGACTGCACTAGTGTCTAACGTATTTATCTTCAAAACAAAAGTGATTAATGATAAAGTGACTTATTCTATGCCTCAGTCCATTCTATCGGTATTATTTACAATTTTATTCTTTAACATGAGAGGGATTACTCATTCCTAAGCTGGTGTCTCGAAAAAATGTTCATTAGTGCTATAGATGGGATTTATAAACTTCTGTCAAAATCATTTTCAATAAGAACAATGTTCGTGCTAAAATAATAGACTATTGTGGCTTGAAGCAGGTTAGGTTTCTTCAGATTTAGGTAGGGGCTATAATGTTATATTGAAGTAATGTGAATTTTTCGATCTTCAAAATATGTCTAGATACATAATATATAATAATTATATATATATATATATTTATGGTATCAGACTATCAATACTTCAGTTGTGAGTAAAAACTACAAACTGCACAGTTTAGTCCACTAAATACACAAACTGCTGCGGGTTGCGGCTGGTCCATTAGGTTTTTTTTTTTTTTGTTTAACTGGTAGCACCTCCAGAACAGTAAGCAATACCCGGAAAAGAATAAAAAGAATGATTTGTAAAGATTANATGTATATAACCTAACCTAACCGTATCTTTGATACGGCACCAAATACAAAAATAGAGTGCTGGCCAGTTTTCAAACAAGAGTGCTGGCCCGTTTTCAAACAAGACCCTAATATATAATAAATATATATATTTATGGTATCAGACTATCAATACTTCAGCTGTGAGTAAAAACTACAAACTGCACAGTTTAGTCCACTAAATACACGAACTGCTGCGGGTTGCGGCTGGTCCATTAGGTTTTTTTTTTGTTTGTTTAACTGGAAGCACCTCCAGAACCGTAAGCAACACCCGGAAAAGAATAAAAAGAATGATTTGTAAAGATTAAATATAGCCCATTTACTCTTTCTTCTCCTCGCCTGTAAACATCCCCAAACCTCAGTAAACGGAGGGAGGAGTAAAAATTGGAAGTACTCAATACAGACTTTCTCCCTTTCAACAGTCAACATCCCCAGAAACCGCTACAAAGCCCAACAAAAAGTCGATGCATGAAAATTGCAAGTGGTCCATTAACTCTTTACCGCGCGGCTAAAAAACGCCCTCGTAGGAGTAACATTACGGAAGTGACCGTATATAGTCACTCGCCCATTAGTAGGTAAATGCGTTTTTTTTTTTCGTTCAAGTGAAAACATCCCTAGCAACTGCAGCGTAGCTCCAACAAGCAGATGGATGCACAAAAAAAATTGTCTACAGGATGTCATAATTCGGAGCTACGGGGTCCCCCTCGCGTGAGGCACGGCAGTAACACCATTGTTTATCACATAGCGTGAGGGCCGCCGCTGAACACACCGCTACGGTCTAAAGACGTTGTTCAAACGGCACGCAGTTTCTTGGTCTTGTGCATTGCAATATTCAAATGATCATCAGAGGCTATTTAAAAAATATTGCAATACGATTCTTCATAGAAGTTGCGTGGCTCAGTGAGAGGAATTAATTACATCTATCTCGTCACGCACATATGAGATTCTATTGAAAGGATTGATTGTATCTTTATCTTGCTATACGCATAAATGATAGGAATTAATTATATCTGTATATTACCACACACAGATGAATATCAATTGATAATTCGGAGGCTATTTAAGAATATTGCGACTTTTTTCTTACTGGGAATTGTCGGTCTCAATAAGAAGAATTAATTATGATTGTACAACGCCACTCATAAATTATTTTTTATAGGCTATCCTAGGCCATTAAATTTTAAAGAAACTGCGCATTAGGAATCTCAGGGGAAGGTGTCGGACTCAATAAAGAGAATGAATTGTCGCTCATTTTGGCCTCGTAAAAATAAATTCTATTGAAAATGACTTGACTCACAACACAAATCGATAGTAATAACTGTTTTTACCCATCAAAATTATGGCTTTCAAAAATTCGTCAAGAAAGGTCGTATGACATGCCGTGTTATGTAGGATTCGATTGGGGTCAGGTTCTACAAAATGACTATTGCTTCTGATCTCATAAATCCCCTATTCTCGTTGGAAATCATAAACTATACAAACACTTTACAAGGTGATTCTGAACAACAGGTATCGGGATTATTGAAAGGGTTTAATTGTAATTGTTTTGCCCCTTTAAAAAATGAAAATTTTGTTTGAAGATCTAAT
This sequence comes from Parhyale hawaiensis, assembly GCA_001587735.2. Classification (NCBI taxonomy): domain Eukaryota; kingdom Metazoa; phylum Arthropoda; class Malacostraca; order Amphipoda; family Hyalidae; genus Parhyale; species Parhyale hawaiensis. The sequence continues at coordinate 7,116,888 of LQNS02278155.1, forward strand.
TTCTCATATATGTACTGCATTGTGTTCAGAAAAGCAAGCTGCCGAGCAATGATGGGGAAACTGATTATTATTGTAGCTGTCGCTCGTCTCTTTGGTTCTATAGACGCCAAATGATAAATAGAGTGCTTGCGGAAGCCCGCAGTCTGCAATACAATGTAACTTTCGAGACCAACAGACGCACAGACATTGAGCTTCTTGTTACCCAACAGGAATTTTAATACCGTTTACCGGGTGCCTACGAGTAAATAGTGAGCGGTATCGGATAAAATATAATAAATGCCTATAAATTTCCGATTACGTAGAATCAGACACTGAACTCTGCCGTAGAGGCAGCCCGCGTAAATCCACTGCATCGCCAATACAGCTCTCGCTTTCTCTTCGCTTCAGCTAGCTTCAATAAGAATCATGTCTCTCTGCCTACTTACCTAGTTGTCACTCTGTCAGTAGAAGTCTCATTGACAAGTTTGTACAATGTTTACCTATTATAACGATCCTCCACGGCAGCAGCGTGCTTACGTTTGCAGTTCGCAACCCTTAACTCGCTGGTTCAATGCCAACCCAGGCACGCTAACTCTTTTCTGGTCTAGGTATGTTGACTCGACAGTTGTGTGCATGCACTGCACCGTGATGGGACTTGCCTTCCTCAGAGATGAGGGAAGGGAGTTCTGGATCGCGGGTCATATGAATTTTCCGTCAAATTGGTGCCATAGTTCTTGATGATCCGTGGTCGACTGCAGTCGCACTTGCTCCTCTGGAGCTAGTGGGCCTAAATCCGCAGCACCAACTAGTGTGTGTGGGTTTCCCAATTGAGGGTTCGGTCAAAGTTGCATTTACCATCAACGTAATGTTCTTCTTGCAACTTCAAGTTATGATACAGTAAGTTCAAACCATATGCCCGTCTTGGCAGGTATTTTTCATAGATTATATTGCTTCAGTTCTCAACCTTTACGTCGTAGAAAAAGAATTCTCGTCAGTTAGGCTACTTGTCGGCCGCTGAACCCTCATAAAATTACAGTGTCCGTCGCGTACTCATATTTTTACCTCCGCCAAGGAGGTTATGTTTTCGTCGGGTTTGGCTGTCTGTCTCTTTGTCTGTCACCATGATAACTCAAAAAGGTGTCAATGGATTCTGACGCAAATTACAGGGATTGTTAGGTATGTTAGGAGGAACAGATGATTAACTTTTTGTGAAGATCCGTCCATCCCTTTGTTTGTTTTTCTACGTTATTTTTTCCAATGCCATAACTCAAAAAGTTATGGGCGGATTTTTATGAAATTCATATGAGTTGTTAGGTATATTACACAGAGTAAATGACCAAATTTTTGTGATGATCAATTCGTTCGTTTGCATGTTTGTAACTGTTATTAATTTTATTCTTGTTAGCACAATAACTCAAAAAAGAAACAATGGATCTTTATGAAATTGATAGGGGTAGTTAGTAATGTTAAAAGACATAAATGATAAAATTTTGGTGCAGATCGATTCGTTCGTTTGTATATTTGACTCATGTTTGTCAAAACGTTTGTAAGCAGCATAACGCAAAAAGGTATGAACGGATCTTCAAGAAAACTGCACAAGCTGTTATTACTATCATAAAGCATAAATGATTAGATTTTGAAATTAAAAATAACTATTAGTTTCAGAGCCAATATGAATTTTTTGCTACCATTGCCTCGCTTGGCGGAGGTATGCACTCTTAGAGTGCTCTAATTCTGTTTCTTTCGATATTTCTTCTAGTTTCTCATCCATGAAGTTTATTTCGTTTTTCTGCTTCTTTTCAGTTCTTGACAAGTGCTAACTGTAGCTATAAGACCATTCGTTGTGTGCTGTTATATGTTATAAAATCATACGTAGTGCATTACTGTGTATATTACTTGGAATTTACTTTAGACTCAGAAAATCTATTTGGGTGGTCTCTCCTCAGTAGGCCGAGGATGGGCAAGAGGCACTAGGGTTAGGTTAATTAGGTTTGCTAATCCTAAGTTATGGGAGCAGTGACCCAGAAGGATTGTGTAGGCTAATTGAGCCATTAGCTAGGCCTTTAGGACGCCTGTCTTTCGTACCCATTTAACCTCCTTCCTGATTTGGTATTGTTGCTGGTATTATTCTCATCTGTTCTTCGACGTTTCAGTAGACATGCCACGTGTCCCTTCCTCTTCCTCTCTCGGGTCGCCGTGGTTGTGTCTAGGGAGGCTTAGTACATCTTATATAATAATTGCTTAGTCTTAGTGTATTCTTCCTTCATTGCTCCTAAGAGTCTTTAGCTGTTTCCTCCTCTGCCGTGGATTTTTTCCATCGCGTGCTTTTGTTAATTCTAGATAAATTTATTGTACGCCATTCGCATGCAAGTTTAACTTATTTGTGCTAAATTTATTTCTATACGTTTAATTGAAGAGCATTCACAATGATTGCAACCCTATTTCCAGTAAATAGATGGTGTTATGGCATTGTTTCAAAGATACTATCAACCTACTAAGCTCGGTAAATTACCTTGGTGAAGTATAGAAAAAAGTTTGTTGATGCCACGTAGGCTTGGAACCTAGATTTTAAATTAGATTTTTTTCGCTTTCAGGTAATATCGGGCCCTGTCTAGGAACGTATGTTATTTTGAGATAATTTGAAGTTATTTCACAGTAATTTTGGTCGCTTTTAAAGCTGTTTTAAGCCAAGTCATCCCTAGGCAATTTCAGTATATTTTCTTTATAATTCTTAGCTAGTCGTGTGTAATATTTCATATCATTTCTTTTTAATGTCAAGCCACGTCATGAAAATTTCTTTTTTATTTTTCAAAGCCATTTGACCAAGGAAATAAATTTGGAATAGTTTTTCCTCCAAAGCTTTTTGGCGTTTCAAAACACCTTCAATTTAAGTTCATAGTTTTGGCAATTTAAGCCGTTGCTCAGCAATTTTTCGCTAATTCCAAAACATTTCTCTGTAATTTCACGGAATTCCTCGCCAATTTTAACGTTCTCCCAAGCAGATAATTCAGCCCGTGCGTCAGAGATGATCTGTGCTATTGGATGAACAGAACGGGCCTGAAAATTGCCCGAGAAAATCCATACTCGTATCACGTCCCTTCGCAATATTTTGCCGCCTCCTTCATTTCTTGCTGGCAACTTATCGCAAGTATAAAAAAAAACTCTTCTTGTAATGCAGCTATATTAAGGAAATGTTGGCCATGCCTTGAACTTGAGAGGATCAAAGGAAGAAGGCTTTTGGTAATGCTGAAAACTGGGAGAGAGGTTGAGAAAAAGTGTATTGACTTGCTGGTAAGATAATAAAACCAAAAAAAAAAAATAACTAGGTAACTACTGTCCGAACGTATAACACTTCGAAAGGCAATGGCATTTGGTAATGCTTGGTATATGTACATTGTACATGTCCAAAGTTTGAAAAGCAAACAGCTCTCCGTAATACTCGGTAAATACGTAACTTAATGAGTTTGAAGGTAAAATTCACTCGGTAATATTCTACCAGTAGGGAGTTTAAAAGATAAAGTGACAGCACAGCTTGCTAATGCACTTTGTGTACATACAGGATTGTTTTATTAGGTAGCTAATATTCGGCATGTAGAGAGTTTGAAGTTCAATGTGTGTTCTTTATGCTTCCGAATCTAGAGTGTTGTTATTTCAAAATGTAGCAGGCAATGCACAGCAAGTAACGAATATGAAATGAGTGCCTGTATTTAGCAATGGTCGATAGATGGACAACTTAAAAAGAAAGTGTGGTTGTGAATTTTGGAAGGAAACGGGTCGTCGTTTAATACTCGTTAAATAAATACGTTGATAAAGCATCTTGTACTTACCAGGGATATGGATCGCACGAAGTAAGGTTATCTTTGATTGCGTTGGATAGAGAGAATTTAAAAGAAAAATTATTTAATGGCGATTACAATATGTAACGAAAAGCTATGTTTCTTCAGTACATTGTTTTTTCATGCTGAACAACTTGGTGACGACGAAAGTTGTTTTTTCATAACCTGTAGAGCCTTAGCAGCGCCGTAGCCCTCATAATCGGAAAACTGATCCAATCCAATTTTATCCAGTATAAATGTTTAGATATTCTTCAGTATTATTATGATTTTAGTCTAATATTATCAGCTGCTCTCTTTTGTTACCATTGGGTATTTGCTTAATAGGCTCCGATTAGGTTTCGTTGTTGACAGAAACTAGTATTAGTACAAGTATAGACTAGTATTAGTATATTAGCATAAGCTAGTATTAGTATAAACTAATCTAATATAACTTAAATTTTGTAACCTTATATACTTGGTAAAACTCTGAGCAGAAACCGGAACCAATGCTCTTCGAAACTAATCATAGTAGTGCATCTTAAATTGACAGCCTTATTTCAGTGCAACCGAAATGAGACTCGAAAAATCGAGATCTCCTAAAATTATAGGATTCCGCTTATTTTCGCTCACGTACTTAACCAAATATTGCTAAATTAAAGTTTCATTTCTTGTAGCTAGAGTAGGGCTTGCAACGTGAAAAAAAAAGAAAAAAGAATTAGGGCCGTCAAGAAATGAGAGAGTGAGAACCAAGGTAGAACACCCTTAAAGCTAATGGTTCTACTCATTTAACACTTTTTCTACGAAAACTCCGCTTCTGCTATTGGGTTCTAAAAGAAGCTCATAGAAGACATTATCATTGTAGTCAGTAGAGCTGACCTACAGTTTAGTTCTGTCGTAGATAAAATACTATCAAAGACTTCCGACGGGTTATTAAATGTGTTGTCCAAATTTCCACAGAAAGAAACAACGCACTGGTCTTAATAGTCATAACTTTGATGCGGCATCCGAAGATGTCGTCAGTACCGAAAGGGTCAAAGCCTTAACAAGTGCTACGAGAGCGTGTGATTGGGACCCGAATTAAGCCTTTGAAGCTTGCGTTGCTCGAAACTTCAAACAAAAACTTTGGCGTGGCGACATTGAATCGTGTTACAGGTGTTAGAAAACACCCAGTTAGGTTGAGCGTGCGGAAAACTCCTTGTTACGGTGCAAGATTAAGTTTCTAAAAGCCTCAGGAATAGCTGATTAGGACTCAAAGCCGGAAACTCAATTTGACGGGTGACAGCCGACGTCCCTGCCTGAAGTTTCAAACATGTCAAAACTAGAAGGGTTAATTTTGTCGCCCAAGCAAACATGCCCTGCTTTGGTTACGATTGTGAAATCGAAGTGCCCGTCAATAAGGTAATTAGTAACTACAAAGAATGCGAAGGAATACAATGACAGGTAGAACACAGAGAAATATAAGGAATCTATATACAAACTAGAGCACTCTGAGAGCGCATACTTCCGCCAAGTGAGCCAACAGTTGCAAAAATTCAAATTGGCTCTGAAACCATAATTTTCTTTGCATTAGCTTCAAACTATAATCATTTGTGCCTTTTTATATCAATAACAGCTTGTTCAATTTCTTTCAAGATCCGTTCATAACTTTTTGAGTTATACTGTTAACAAACGTTATAACAAATATGAGTCAAACATACAAACGAACCAACCGATTTGCACCAAAATTTGATCATTTATGTCTTTTATTATTACTAACAACTCAAATAATTTTCATAAAGATCCATTCATTATTTTTGAGTTATTGTGCTAACAAGCATAAAATTAAAAACAGTGACAAACGAACGAACAAACTAACGGATCATTACGAAAATTTGGTAATCTACTCTTTTTTATATACCTAACAACTCATGTTAATTTCATCAAAATTCATTCATAACTTTTTGAGTTATGGCACTGAGAAAAATGACGCAGACAAACAAACAAATAAACAAACGGATGGACATATCTTCACCAAAAGTTAATCATCTGTTTCTCCTAACATACCTAACAATCCCTGTGAATTTCATCCAAATCGGTTCATAACGTTTTGAATTATCCTGGTGACAGACAAACACACAAACAGACAAACACGACGAAAACATAACCTCCTTGGCGGAGGTAATAAATTCAAACAACTGCACGTCCAGTCAAAAATTAGTTTACATCTGTTATCATTATGCTATAACGGTCTCATCGATCATATACGTTTATTTTTTTTTTCGTATCAGATGTTTCTTCATTCTGCTGTCTACGAGTCTATCAATTTCTTCTTTCTCTTCCTAATTTTGGTATTTTTTAATAGGGAACTCTTACGAGCTCCGAACCAATACCGACAAAAGAAAACCTTACTTTTAGAATTACTTTCCAGAAATTTTATTTGGAATGGCTCATTGTTTAACCTTAATTAACTAGAACGCAAAGCCGGAACAAACAATCTCTAAATCTAATCTAATACAGCAAAAATTGTGCTGATTAGAGGAACGCGCAACAATTTACTGCAGACTCTACGTGCACTCAGACAGTACTGATACTTCACACTGCAGTAAGCCATGCACAGTAGCTGTTACTGTCTGTCCACCGCTGAACATTAATTGAATGAAGGCCCCCTGATGGCGACAATAATGAGAAGCCTGCGGCAGTTCAAATGTCAAGAGAACTCTGGGGTGCAAAATAGGGTGCCCTTTGTCTAGGAACTGCAGTTGAGTTCTGTAGGTAACTNTGTTACTGTCCGTCCACCGCTGAGCATTAATTGAATGAAGGCCCCCTGATGGCGACAATAATGAGAAGCCTGCGGCAGTTCAAATGTCAAGAGAACTCTGGGGTGCAAAATAGGGTGCCCTTTGTCTAGGAACTGCAGCTGAGTTCTGTAGGTAACTGCCCTTAGCGTTACAACTGCAGCTGAGTTCTGTAGGTAACTACTCTTAGCGTTACAACTGCAGCTGAGTTCTGTAGGTAACTACCCTTAGCGTTACAACTGCATCTGAGTTCTGTAGGTAACTACTCTTAGCGTTACAACT
>LQNS02278155.1:7124012-7138443 GCA_001587735.2 Parhyale hawaiensis
TACAACTGCAGCTGAGTTCTGTAGGTAACTACTCTTAGCGTTACAACTGCAGCTGAGTTCTGTAGGTAACTACTCTTAGCGTTACAACTGCAGCTGAGTTCTGTAGGTAACTGCTCTTAGCGTTACAACTGCAGCTGAGTTCTGTAGGTAACTACTCCTAGCGTTACAACTGCAGCTGAGTTCTATAGGTAACTGCCCTTAGCGTTACAACTGCAGCTGAGTTCTGTAGGTAACTACTCTTAGCGTTACAACTGCAGCTGAGTTCTGTAGGTAACTGCCCTTAGCGTTACAACTGCAGCTGAGTTCTGTAGGTAACTGCCCTTAGCGTTACAACTGCAGCTGAGTTTTGTAGGTAACTGCCCTTAGCGTTACAACTGCAGCTGAGTTCTGTAGGTAACTACCCTTAGCGTTACAACTGCAGCTGAATTCTGTAGGTAACTACCCTTTGCGTTACAACTGAAGTTGAGTGCTACAGGTCATCATCCTTTGTCTAGTAACTGCAATAGAGGCCTGTAGGTTGCAACCACCCAAGCAAATTTCCATCAACGCTGTCATGCATTAAATTAAACCAATCATAAAAATGTAAAGAGTAGATAATAAAATGAGTTCGCCATACATATTTTGCCATCAGTCATATTAGTGCTCATATTTAAAACAAGTAGTCGAAGCTGTTAACGATTTTAGCAAAATTCATTGTCTATCATTTTAGTTCATCACGGCACACGGTTCGAGAAATAGATTTCTCGCTGATTCGATAAGTTTTAACAGCACTGAATGAATAGAATTTTGGCATACTTCGTCCCTGCATCTGGCAATTTGTTTTTCTTTTTTTTATATTATCAAAAGTCATTCAGGGTGGTACCTTCATGGGAAGCCAAAGTGCTGGTCTAGTTGCGCTCATCCAAACTTTTTTTTGTGTCTTATACTACCTTCCGTTTTTGTTCTTCGACTAGCGAGCTCTGCTTCTATCATCTCCATCTTTTTCGACTTAGGCGCCTCCTTGCGCTGCTTTCGTAAGTAAGCTATTATAATTTTGGACATTCTAAGTGTACGCTCTTAAATTCATTTTGAAGGCATTGCATAGTATGTGGTATATGACACTTGCATTTCGGTGCTACAATGAAGTGTTTGCAACGTAGGAATAGAAAATTATGCATCGAACGTCAATTTTGAGTACTTTGAGTCTTTTAGGATCGTGAATAGAATGACTTTTAATTTCATACCTCTTAAATTTATTATGATACAAACGCTTATAAGTTCCTTGTTTAACTGTTGCGACATTTTGCCCAAGAATAGCATGTTCTCATTTTTTTTACGAAATTTTAGGTAGTCGGTTTCCTTTACTGAAGAAATAAATTCTCAATCGGTCAGCAGAACTTACCTGTTTGGATGGCTTACGAATAAATGCTATTTTCTACACCTGATTTTGTATTCTGTTGATCTCCTGCGTCAAAACAATTCACAAAGGCGTCAACTTTTCTTAATACCTTAAATTCAATAGCAGCAGTTTTAACATAATTACCAGGATATAACTAAAAAGGCTTCAATAGTAATAATGCAACATGCAAAAACTGGAGGGCGGATACTAGTGTGGTAATGCTTTGGATTAATTCTAGGGCTTCACTGCACTATCAATAGGAGACTTCAATTGAGAAACTCACCTTAGAAAAATAAATAGGTGCTAAGTATTTTCTCTATTAATTTAATTGACATAATATCCTTGTTAGTATCTGTGTGGATCTCTTTTGGTAAGAGTGAGAGATTTCTACCCACTGGTCATGAGCAGTTTCAGGCCAATCATAAAGTCTTGTCTAGCAGGTATCTGTGGTGCTATTTTTTTATATATCTATTTTCGGGCAAGAGACTTAGCATCACTTGCTGAGTTTTGCGTCCGATATGTGTAAGTGAATGTATGTAATGAATAAGGACCTTACAACCTCCACCAAGGAGTTTAGGGTTTTGTCGAGTTTACCCATTTGTCTGTCACTAAGATAACTCGAAAAGTTATTAACGTATCTTTTGAAATTTACAAGGATTGTTAAGTATGATGGGAGAAACAGATGATCAAATTTTGGTAAAGATCCGTTTAGCCGTTTGCTTGTTTGTCTGCCGCTTTTTCCGATAGCATAACTCAAATGGTTGGACGAATCTTATTGAAATTTGCAGAAATTGTTAAGACTGTCACTAGAAGCAAATGACCAAATTTTGGCGAGGATCGGTTTACTCGTTTGTGTGTTTGTCAAAATGTTTGTCAGAACATAACTCAAAAAGTTATGGACAGATCTTTGCTTGGCGGAGGTAGGCGCTCTCAGAGTGCTCCAGTAACTGTATATGAGATATTGTGTAAATAAAAGAAATGACCTGCGAGGTAAGAGACAGACGTACACCAAAAGTCTGACCACAACGTGCCAGTGTTCGCCAAGAACAGTGAAAATATACAGACAGGAACTGAGTATTCGCAATTATTTGGCTGTAAAAAATTCTCGTAGAACCAAAAAGCAAAAATATATACCCGTAAATATAATGTCATCTTTGTATGTTTACCTTTTCATGGATTTTGTCGTCATCTTTGACGGCCACTAACCCTATTGCACTATCACTATAGACGCTACACTCTGTTTCCGCCCATCTGCGTGGTGAAGTTGAAATGCGTCGTCCTGCACCTGCAATAGAGAACATTAAAGAATTTTCATGCCAGATAGCGTAATTTTAAGCTTGCAATAAGTTAAGAAATAACTACCATAGGGGTTAGAGATTCTCGAATTAGCTTTGCATTTTGCTAGAGTTCTCTTTATTCTCTAAATCCAAAACTGTAATGTTGACTTACGGTAAGTTTCAAGGGAACTTATCTTTTTCACGTACGTTATGCGTTCTCAAGCAAAAACTAAAAAAAATTGATAAAAAATAATGAAAGACAGAAGCTTTTTTCAAAAATTCACACATTGTAGAAGCGTTCAGATATTACATAGAAAGAAACTTTTGGCTTTAAAAATTCAGCACTGAACTTTTGACCTCTTTATTACTAAGCTAAAATGCAATCTGTGTCTGGCATTTACGGTTTTTAAAGACTTCAATTTTTTTTGCAACAAATGAGAAATTTTGTTTTCTTCAAAATCTTTCGGAGCAACACACGAGCTGCAGCTAGGACTTATTCTTTTCATTGGAATATATTTGGTGCCAGACTCGCTCGTACTGTTTCATCTCCAGTCCTGTGTCTTCTTGGAATTCATTTTCAGGATTCGTGTTATCTGCAGCCGTCCAATACATCCTTGTTTGCTTTTTGAGTGATTCTTCTAAGCAAATTTCGGGCTTCGTAGAGTTGCTTAAGGCTCCATTTGGCTTTGCCGTCAAGAGCTCTTGACGCTCGCGCGTTTAATTTCAAAAAGACTTATTAAAAATAGAAGTAATGATTTGTGTTAGCTCAGGGATTAGAAACCTACAAGGTACTAAGGTACTCATTCCTTCTCTGTAGTTAGTTTGAAACTGCAGCTCTCAAAATTCGGGCAAAGAGGCCCTTACTCTGCTACTAATAACATCCACTTTAACAAAGCTGTTCCTCATCCAGTAATTTTGGTGCTGCTGCGTTATTTTGGCGCAGAAACTCTAACGGTTCAGACCAGCGCGTCACGGACAGAGACTTTAAATAGATTCCCCAAGGTGTATAAAGCCTTCAGGTCAGACTCTAAGGATTGGAAAATAAAACTCACAGGTAAGCGAATAACGGCCAGCAAACTAAAATGACTCAAAAGAAAGCGAAGCCATTATATAAATGACGTCTCGTAATAAGAATAATTTATCTTTAGCCAAGTCCCGAGCCGCAGTTTCTTTTTTTTTCACAACAGAAAATTGGCTGTGACATGCGAGGTCTCTACGTGCCCTGGCAAGGCTGCGAACACTTCGTTGTTGACATATTAAAGCATTGTCAAGGTTGCCTCTTGAAACATTGCACAGCGTAGGCCATTCTAATAATACAGAGTAAAAATTTTGTTATGCGTTTATCTGTTCATCTATTTTTTCGCTTATTTACTTACTTGCTTATTTTTATTAGCTGTTTCGTTGGTATTAGCTTTTCGAACCCTTAAAGCAGTAGCAGCAGACGGAAGCTTCTGACATTGACTCTCAAGGACGCAGTTCAAATTTCGCTACCAGCTAGGCAAGTGCTTTGCAGCGGTTTACGTGATAAGTCAGCATCCGGTCTGCGTGCTGCTGTGGGTTCACTGACCGTTGCCGGCAATGGGGAGGGTCGGGGGCGCAGATTATCGCATGGAGCCTTCCGCCACTGGCACCATAGCTGTTGACGATCTGTGTTCGACTGCAGCCGTATACTCTTTTGGGGCTTGTTGGCCTATATCTGAAGCACGAACCAGTGCTTGTTGGCTTCGCATTTGGTGGTACGGTCAAGTTGACTTTACCTTTAGAAATGCACTTATTTCCCTTCTAAGCGACTGTGTGACGCAGTTGAGGTGTATTTAATGCCAGCAGTTATGAGCTAATTCAAACGTTGACACTTAATTTCACTGTACATTCTGTCAGTATATGAAATATGATTGTACAGTATTTCTCTGCGGTATTGGAATATACAACGCTTCTCGTTACTGATATTGGAAATCAAAGACTGAGCGGGGGGGGGGGGTTGCACTGCAGTCACTATAGCAGAATTCCGCCGCTGATATGAACAAAAAAGACGTGGTCATTTCTTCAATGTGGTGAACTCGTTGCCTAAGAAGTGTCACTTGTGGTACGTAAATCTTGGCCTGAAAGTCTGTAGATTTATAGGAAGCTTGCATAACAGGCGGTTTTATTATTCAGACTCAGATTAATCAGCATTAAAAAGAAATTCTTTGTAGCTAATGAGTGCCTGACGTCTAGAAGTCAATGTACATTAAACTATCAAGAGCATAAGCTTATCTAAATGCAAATTGCATCGTTTGCGAGTGCACATTGATGTTTAACGAATGCACTCCGATATATGCAGACAAGCATTCACGGTGATATTTCTACAGGACAGTATGTGACGTGCAGTCCTTCCTGTACTCTTTTAATATTCAGTAATTTATGTGTCATGAACAATGCTCTATAAATTATTACATAATCTGCTTATGTAGGTTGCCGCTCATCAAAACCGATGTATTCCACGTAATTGGAGCTAATTAAACACGCGCCACAAACCTCGAAATATCACTAGTCTAATTTGAGCTCTAACGCACTTGAGTTTACTGCACTTGTCAACTCAGTCAGTCAGTAAGTAGTGCAATTATTGTATCAGTGACAATGTATCTCGTACAGTCATATAGCGTCCTGTCAAAGCCGATGTAGTGAGACTTTTCTGCCTTAGGCTCGCTATTATTCTTATTTAGAGTTCATCGTTAGATATGTGGCAGCAAATGATATTGCCAAGCAACAGTCATGGCACTGTAATGGCAAAAGCTCATTGCTGGTCTGGGAATGGGCCTCTTGGTCCCTCTACTGCCAGCTATCTAATCTAATGTTCTGATAACTTACTCAACGTATCATTTTCTAACTTGCCTTCTAATCAAAAACTCGTCTTCCTGCATAAAGGTGAAGGTATAGTCAACTTGACCGTACATCTCAACTGAGAAGCCCACACGCGCTGGTTCGTGCTGCTGGTCGAAACCCGCTCACCTCAGAAGAGTACACAACTGCATTCAACATGAACTGTCGGCGCTGTTTTGTCAGAGACAATCCCTATTTTGATTAGGGTCAGTATCCCCGCAATAGTTTATGAACGCGAGAAGTCCTGACTCAGTAAACCAAGTCCCGCAAGAATATTTTCGGCTGGCAGAGAGACGACCTCTGGTTCTAGCGTATGCTAGCATGGCACTCGGACATTCTACCACTAACTCATCCTGAACGGCGGCGAGCTAACTAATACTAATTCTGTTAACCCTTTTTGTCACGGATTGTTCCATTTGAAGCAATGTAAGAAATTGAAATCAAAAATAAGAATGGCAATGATGTAATTTTTTACTGTGCAACTTGTATAAGAGTAGAGTATATGTAATGAGTTTTAAAAAAGCTGACGTTCTACCTGACCTGCCTCTGAGCCAGCTTAGTGTTTCCCAAAGTAAAAGTGGCCCGTTCCCAGTAGGGTTATTTCAGAATTACTAAACCTGAGTATTACAGGGATAATGAAGTAGATCGATTTCTAATGGGAAAATAGAAAAGCTCCATTTTCTTTACACCGATAACGTCACCCTAAAAAATTACAAGCTGCTGCTTTGATTGGAGGCACAGTTCATGCTATGCGATCACGTGAGCAGTCTAGGGCCTGCTATTGGTTGATGATGTTAACCTTAGTGACGTCACCATAGTAACACCGACTTGAAAAGACTAATTAGCCGCTTGTTCCTTTAGGTCCACCACGGTGTCGAACTCGCTCAATAGGACATTATCCATTCGGTTTTTTATGATGCTGCCGGACTTACGTGTGTCTTTATAATTACCTTGTCCTGATATTAAGGCCTTACCCGTTAAGCTCAGCCATGAACTCAGTGCTTGGCTTCTAGACTGTTATTCAGAATCAGACCACAGGCAGAGTATAGACAACGATAGTCTGCTTTTGTTTCCAAACAAGCACTAGAGAGCGAGGAAAACTACTGTACTACCAACGTTATAACATGGAAGTAGTATACCGGGCCGTTGAAAATGACGGCCAGAATTTTGTATCGTCATCCCTTCATTTTTTATTTCTCTTGCTTGTGTCGATCTTATGGTGGCGCATGTTTACTTGTTTGTCATTTGGATAAAAATTAAAGAAACTGATCGCGGACAACTCCATTGCGCTGCAGCATTATCAATGTCTTCCCTGTCGCAAAAAATACCTCAAAATTCACAGAAACATTTCAATTTGGCAAAAATTTTTAACGATATATTTCTCGTATCATGAATACTATAAATTGTTTCTGATTTTCGTAAATACAAGCACTTCATGCGTGGCAAATAATCAACTGGAAGATCCAGTAGCTCTTGGATAGCGATGGGTACACATGCGATGTGCCAAACATGCTCACGACCTAATTTCAAAGTTCACTAATATTGGTAGACACACAAAAAAGTACTTACTCTGTGTTAATCGATATATTTTGGCATTAAATTGTACGTTGATGAACAGAATACAGAAAACATATGCAGCAACGTTATATTGAGAGGTCATGAGTATATAAATATCCTTACAACTTCTTAACTTATTAATATCTGATATGGTGATAAGTCTACAAGTGTGAACCTGACGCTGGTGAAGCATCACAGCTATACCTGAATTCACTGTCTATAAATCAACAGGTTCCAAAACGGATAAGAAATGAGACGCGGAAACCTTTTCCAGACTCCCGCAAATCTTTAGTTGCTTAATGACATTTTTCGTTAAAATTTAAGCATTTCTTGTTTACAATTTCCTACAGAGATTTTGCACTACAATTAACCTAAGGTACAGAAATCCGTTTTTTTTAAATTGTGGTATGTTGAAACTAGAAACCAAGAAATGAACTGCTTTGATAGATATACAGTTGATACAGTTGATATACAGTTGATATACAGTTGATAGATATACAGTTCATTAAGTATCGAACGCATAATCTGCTGAATCCGCACCGTTATTTATTCTTAGGTTTAATTTATTAAGTGACAGTAATTGGAGTTACTTCGTGACTAGCATGCCTCGTAATATTATTGTCTAACAAGACTACCCGGGCTGCTAAAAATGACAGCGAGAAATTTGTGTTGACCTACTTCGTAGCAAGATGCAACTTCGATAAATCGAAACTTTTGCGCTCAAGCGAAATTTATTTCGTCAGAAGAAGAAAGCAAGTTGGAAAAATAATTGTTGCGTCTATTCCTCTATTCCTCTGTGATAAACCGCTTTGCCTGTGCTTCATTGATCATCTATTGAAATCGTAAGTTGAAAACTGACAGCAAATATAGTTTCAGTGTATGGAGAATGTTATGAACATGAGACTCCTTAGTGGCGTTAAAAGAAACTGGCAATATCTTCATTGTTTCGATTTCAACGTTGACTGAACAAAAAGTGTATTCAGTTATGATGACAAGGATTCTTAGCTTCGCCATCATCTGCAAACTAGTCTAATTTTCGCTGATCTATCTCCATGAAAACAAACGTAACATAATTACAATATCTGAAACCTGGCGTACATTTCCGCTCTTTAGAGAGATACAAATATATAGACACATAAATATTTATTACGTAATCACATAAATCAATACACGTATATTATATAAGTATATAAATACGTTAAATAAATAATTTATCGACTGTGTTTATTATACTTTTTGATAAGATAACAAAAGTGGCTGTGAATATAGAACTAGTATTGTATTATTTTTACACAAGTGGTCCCAGGATATACCCCACCAGGCTACTTTAGTGTCAAGTCAAAATATTGAATTAGCTTAATTAATCGGCGTCACAAACCATCTGCCAGTTCAACTGGAAATTTATAGTTAGTTAGAATTACATGCATCTTAGAAACCATCCGCGACTCATGATGCTACTTCAAGGAATACATTACCAACGTACTTCTATTCTTGGGTGTCATAATTCAAATCCATATCCAAGATACTGACAATAAGAAACGAAGGGATAAATTCCATCGTGAGAAAAAAATAAACGGATAAAGGCAAGTACGGTATAGAGTTTAGTATAAAACTGCCTCTTGTATAGTGTTCGAATGACATTGAAGTGTGTGCACGTAGAATTCTCTCCATATTTTCTACCGTCATCTCCTGGACATGAACTCAGTTAACGTTCAACTATGTCATGAATAAACTGCAGTTTTCTCTGTTCGATAAGCTGGCAGGAGACTCATTTTCTATGCATTGTCGACATGGAACTGTAAATCAGAGCTGCGCGAGCACTTCTATGATTGGCATGCGAGGTATTGAGTTGTTTTCTTCAGGGAATGCATGTATTTTCTCGGCCTTTTATCGCGAGTACAGAAGCACTTGCAAATGTAGCATTTGTGCCGATATTTTTATAACTTGCAGAATAATCTTGCGTTTATACCGAGATGCAATTTGCTTAACTTATAAAGAATTGATATTGTGGAAGCAAAAGTATGTATTTTTCCTGGTACTTGTTGCAGCTAAAGAAACACTTGATGTGCAAAACACGTTAACTATGTACAATATTTTCGTGACTCGCAGAATAATCTTATGTTTATATCGAGAATCAATTTGCGATAATTATGAAAGCAACATTGATGGTATTGTACAGAAAATGCTTTTTATTGTTGGTTTTCGCAGCTGAAGAAACACTTGAGCCGCAGCATGCGGTTTTGAACTATATTATCCTAGCTCGCGGAATAATCTTGCTGCTACGCTGAAAATGAAAAGCAATTTATGTAATTTGAAAATACGTGTATTTTTTCAGGGCACGAAACGAATTTGTCTATTAGCTTTTGTAGTAAATGAAACACTCGGGACGGTGTGGGCTAGTTGTTGTAGAGTATTTTCATTGTTTACGAAGCATTTCGTAAACAAATAAAAATAAAATATGCGATCTAATCTAATACTAGGAATGACCGTAGTGTATTTATAAATATATTTATATGTTCGGTGTCACGCTCTTAACGAAATAGATAGGCGGAATTTAGCCCAGGTTGAAGGCTCTGGTTGTTCTCTCAAGTTCCATGGAAAGTGATAGGCAGAAAACAGGCCGGGTTGCAGAAGATGGCAAACGTATCTTAAGCAGGGACAGTTGAAATTCCAACAATGAAGCTTAGTCTGATTTGTACGAGTATTAGCTTCTCCATACATCGAATCTACGGCAAAGTATAGGGCGACCTTATGNAAGATATCTGAAGCTTCCGTTGGCACTCTCATGCTTCTTGATTCGTAGTTTCTCCCCACAGATGATTTCGTTGCATGAGCTATTCTTCCCACTTTGATGCAATTGTCAACGAATCCGACGAAATATAAGTTTTCACGGGCAGTAGATAATTATTTCTTCCAGCTTACTGTTTTTCTCTGACGAAGCAGTTTTCTCTTCATAGGTCAAAATTTGAGCACCTCAAATAAAACAGATATTTGAGGTAGAAAGACGGTATCAACGGTATCTTTGCTACGGAGCGAACGCATTGTATATATGCTGGTATTTTGTTTAAGTTTGTTAAAGTGCTTTACTCAAGATGTTACTTTTGCCTGTCTATATAGAAGACCTATGGATGACAGCACGACAAAGGATCAATTAAAAAAGAAGAAAATTAAGAAGCAAATAAGAGAAGAGGAGCTTCCGCTCCGGCCTAGAGGCATTAGACAAACGTATAGGTTATTGCGTGAATTCTTCACTCACGGGTCCACTAGTACATAAAATAAAAGTAAAAATAATAAAATAAAAATGAATAAAAATAAAATATGTGATACATGCTGCACATTTTATGATTATAGAGAGAACAATAACAATAACTTGTAAAGGGATTAAGAAAGTCATGAATGCGTACGCGCGAGAACCATGCGCTTCATCTCAACGCTGCATAAGCAGACAAAGTATAGGTTATGATGGTTTTTTGTCACATTGAGTATAATTTCTCTTTTAGTTTCTGTGCTAAATCACTGCTTGAGGCGCTTCGTTTTTTGAATATTATAACTTCAAAGATATTCCCCAGGCTATTGAGAGTTACCAACATTTTTTGTCTGCTTATGCAACGTTGAGATGAAGCGTAAGGTTTGCGAGCGTACTTATTCCTGACTTTCTAAATCCGTTTACAAATTGTTGTTATAAATTTATTGCTATAAGCACGGTGTAAAATGCATTCATTTTATTTACGCATATTTAAATATATGTGCATATGACTGGAGTACTTGGCCCTCAAAAATGACGGTGAAGAATTCGTGATGATATTTCTCCATGGCAGCCCTTCCTTTATCGCAACTTCAAACTTAAAGGAAACTAGGAACTGAGCGTTCACGCCTACACGCTTGCCAAGCAGCGAAGCCCTCCTCTTTTTGCCTCTCTGACTTGGAAAATAACAATTACTTTTTGCCGTCAGTCAATCATAACTCTAATGTTGATTTTGACTCGATATCATGGATACGCCAGGATACCATATAGGTTGAAATTCTTTCGCTCAGAAAAGACCAGATTTGTCACTGAAGTAAATCAGGTTGGAATAATAAATACGCAACAAAACCACCTTTGGAAAAAACTAAGAATGAGGATGAAAAAGTGTTCTGTAGGAAGCTTCAGATATCTTCAAATCTTCGATTTCATCGTTGGCAATGAAAGAACTACATAGATATATAAATTTACCTTATACTGTTGTCATCGTCTGCAACCTGACCTACGCTTGACCTATTTGCTCAAGCGGATCAGGAAATTTACAGATAAACAAGACATAAATAAAGTCAAACAAATGAATAAAGCGATAAATAAATATCTGTCTTTATCAAACTGTAGTTATCTGCTTGTTTTTTATTTGATTGCTTATCTGCCCACTTTCTGTAACGAGGGAAGAAACAGATTGGCAAAAATCAGGACGCGTTGCAGGCGATAGTAAAAGTATACGGCAGGCATCTTTATGTTTGAATGCACTTCTTGCCTAGCCAACGTTGAATTCGAAGCACTTAAGACATCTGAAGCTTCCTTTAGTACTCTCAGGTATCCTGATTCTTAGTTTCCACCCACAGATAATACCGTTGCATCTCTTTTTTTTCTAACTTAGTTTCATTGGTCGATAAATGAGCTTTTCACCCAGTGAAATATTTTCAATCTCTATGATATCCTGGCGTATCCACGATACCCAGCTGAAATCAATATTTAAAGTAACGGTTGACTACCTGCAAAAAGCAATTTATTTTTCTCCGCGGCAAAGAAAGAGATGAATTTTTTCGCATCTCAACACCTGTAAGACAGGGATCGCTCATCTCTTGTGTTTCTTTAAATGACCAATTGTATTAAGACAGTGCGGCAAAGGAGAAATATCACGATTGCGTTGCCGTCACTTTTGACGGCTAGTAAACTATTGACAAAGGAAGCTTTCACTGTAAATTCGCTTATAGTTATTCGAATAACGAATGGAATCCAAAATTAGCAAGCTTGTCACCACAAGTCCCAAATGCAGACAGCATGGGGCGGATGGGTATTTCTTTTTTTCTGGACTTTCAGAAGCCCATATAAAACTCCGGGCTTGGAGCCAGATACATAGAGATGGTTGTAGACATCTTGATCGATGATATCTTCGCTTTTTAATTCGGAAAGAAACCTGTTGACTTTATCTTCTTGTTTAATGATAGTCTTAAACCAGTCATCATCAACGACTTTAAAATTTCAAGGATCTATTATTATTTTGGAGACTTTGCGTTGTAGTCAGCTCTGTCGAGTGTCACTATTCCGTTCCCCTTAACAGATCCTTCAAAATTTAAAGTCGTTGATGATGACTATCATCAAAAAAGAAGACAAAGTCAACAAGCTTCTTTCAAAATTAAAAAGTGAAGGTATCATCGATCAAGATGTCTATAACCATCTCTCTGTATCTGGCTCCAAACCGGGAGTTCTAAATGGGTTTCCGAAAGTCCACAAACAAGACATGCCAATCCGCCCCGTTCTTTCTGTAATCGGAACTTGTGGCTACAAGAGTGCTAAATTTTGGATTCCAATCGTTAGCCGAATAAACGATTTTACAGTGAAAGATTTCTTTTCATAGGTGAAAAATCTATCCAAATTGAATTGAGCTTTTGATAAAATATTACCAATAAACACGCTTCGTGAAAAATTATGCAGTGTTGATTAGTTGTTTGTTTGTTTGTGTCCAGGGGAAATGCTGTTTGTGGAGCAGCGGGCCGGTGACTCGCTGCGCTTGCCGTGCGATGTGATCCCACCAGCCGGCGATGCTGTGGCCGTCATACTCTGGTACCGGGATAAGACTCCTACTGCTATATATACGTGAGTGTCCCACGAGTGCTATTTGTTAATTGTTTTTGTCACTGACGACATCACGTATACGTGAGTGTCCTTCGTGTACTGCATGTTTGTCCCTGTCCCTCGTGAAGGCATCATGTATACGTGAGCGTCCCTCATGTACTGCATGTTTGTCCCTTTCACTAGAGAAGATACAATATTTACGTGGGTGTCCCACTACAAGCATCTGTTCCTCCCTTTGCTACAAGCGATATTATGAATACGTGAGTGCTCCAGGCATGCCCTATGTTCATTCATCACCTCATAAGTGACAATATAAATAACTGGGGGTCCAATCCATAGTTAACCTTATTGCTTCTGACGGTACATCAATATAACAGCATCGCATTTCAAAACTCGAAATAAGCTCTTTCTTTCAGGTAAGAATTTAGTGTTTTCTCGCTGCTATGCTAGACGTTGTATAACATATATTGTATACTCTTTGAAGTAGGTATATTGATGAGGAAACATGACATAGCAGGATCAAAGTGATGCGAGGATGCGCAGCTTGCACGTCTGTAATGTTACCGTATCTATGCTACCGAATTTGAGTAAATTTCCGGACTACGAGAGAGCTGCCCATACGAGCATCACGCTGTTCGCGCGAATGCATTTGTAAGCCTCGGCATAATTACAAGGGCAGTCTTCCTATGCAGTCTTTTAATGTATACAGCTATGTTTTAAATGCTTTCCTGTGTGAAGAAAATGAGACGATGATGACTAAGTCCTTCACTCCGTTCGGGAATCGCTCCCTATTACTTGTCTGTCAGCTTTTTGATAGAGAATAAATTCCTACTTTACTTTTTATTAGGCTGAATCCAGCAGGCAGAAACGCGTTTCAGTCTGTCCGCAGTGACGTCACGATGACTTCTGAGGAGAGTGAGCGGCATACTGAGTGAAGCAAGTCACAGATACCGATTGCATAATATCAGCCTTTACATTAGTACGCACTTTAAGGGTAGTTCGATCTTTCTAAAATCTCGAGTTGCTGCCTTCAACTTGTGTCTGAGTTTTTTTTTTTTTGTATCAAGAATGATATACTCGGTTCGTTTTAAGAAAATTAGGCTTGATAACTACTCGGAATTGTAACAATATCGCACGAGCTTCTAAAAATGTGGGAAGCAAATAGAATAATTAGCTTCTTACTCTTTTCAATAATTTAAGTTTTGAGCGAACTGTAGCCTGCACATTCTAGTTATTATTATTATTTTTTTTAAATTTCGTGCTATAGACATATGGCAAATTGTGTCGTTTTCTCTCAGTTGATACCTTTACAATGGTACTCCAAGGTACTCAGCACCAGCTCACTTTCAACACAGCTTTGCTAGGATGTGTAATTTTGTAGTTCATCTTCGCTTCCTCTTCTTCAATTGGGTTACGCTTGTTTTGACTTCTATCGTAATAACTTTAGCGTGAATTGCAGCTGCACAGCATACTTCACGTAGTCAGAACTGCAGAGCATATTTCATGTAGTCAGAACTGCACAGCATACTTCACGTA
>LQNS02278155.1:7143263-7163465 GCA_001587735.2 Parhyale hawaiensis
GAAGCAAATAAGAGAAGAGGAGATTCCGCACCGGCCTCGAGGCATTAGGCAAACGTATAGGTTATTGCGTGAATTCTTCACGCACGGGTCCACTAGTAGATAAATATTACAACAGTTTTACTGGAATATAGCTATATAGCTTTATATGATGAAATTTAAATGCTCTATGACTTTTCACCTATAAATTCACAGACTAAGCTACCTTTACTCATATTCTGCACAGGAAAACTGCTAAGAACAGCCGCAGCCTATCTACTGCGGTAACTTGCCGATGTATCATCTCTGTGCGTAGATATCTATCTTCATGATATCTAAAAACAATCCCATTGCCAATTCTTTATTTCTTTTGCGCAAAAAATATAGAAATAATCGATAATGGGCTTTATAGGTCACATTACTTCCATAAACTCGTTCACACGAACGACACACGCCATGCTTGAAGTCTCCAGATGACGTTATGGGGCGAGGTGCACAGAAGAGTCACAAGCTGGGCAAGCGACGGGGCTTCCTGTACGTTATTATACCATGGTTTCGATTGGTCGGTAAAATTACTAGTATACCCACCTGACTTAACTTGTCCGTAACCTTAGACAGTAGCTTCGAATGTGCTACTTTTACTCGTATTACGGATGTTAGAAACAACCAAGGTGACAACTCCATATTATGAAGCAAGCTGAAGTTTTCAAAATTTTCAAGGGAAGCCAATCAAGAGTCGGCTCTTTAAACTCGATTCAAACAGGTCGAAGCCAACGTACCTGTCTGGAGACGGGACGAGTCAAATCAGTCGAACGTACCGTTAGAGGCTGTCCGTTAATGCGAAGTGTGTTGGTAGCGTCAGTACCTCGGGTATTTATTTATTTCGTATCCGTATCTTAGCGAAATAGATAAGCAAAAATAGGCCAGGTTTGCAGATTTCGTAATTAAGTTCCGTTTCCATGGAGATCTATGACCAAGCAGAAGATGGCAAATGTGAGATCCTTATCCTTGTATCTGAATGCATTTTTTTGCTTGAAACAGTTCCTTACACCGAAACAATGAAGATATTTGCCGCTTCTCTTATCGCGGCCATAAAATCTGATTTTTATCACTTTTTCTATGCATATGTACGCGACGTATAAATTCAGTAGTCGATCAACAAAGCACAAACGGAGTGATGATTTTTCACGAGGCAGCATGCTCAATTTATTCTTTCAGCTTGCTATCTTCTTTTGGCAGGGAATTTTCGCTTCAAGAGAAAAAGGAACTTAGATGTACTGACGCCTTATCCTTCGGGAGCTATGACACACGGAAAGAAATCAGTTTAATTCAGGAATACTTTGCTTCTTGCTAATGAAAAAGTTTTTCTGAGCTTTTTCTAAGGTGAGGGGGGCGGTAGTGCTGCTTAGATGAATGGAAAGAGAGAGAGCAAGAAGTTGGCCTTTATAGCGTATTCTCCAGACGCATATTAGTAACGGAAGTATGTCAAATGAAGACGGGTCTTCAGAAAATGCTCGCTGTCATTTTTGACAGCGAGGGTACTCTGATGATTGATAGGAGACAAACATTCAATAATAGATCGTCTGTAAGGATGTAACAAGTAATTCTTTCTACTCCTATATTAACAGGCAAGGATTTTCATCTTCGTGCAATTACATCTGATGCAAATTTCGATATAATCTTACGAGCCGCGTCAAAAGGTAGTTTTAGCAGTGCAATTGTCCTAATTTTAAATGTATCTTGCTCTCCGTACCGCAGGGCAAAATTACTTATGCTAAGACTAGGACGACAACCAGGGTTCTAGAGTGGGAATCGATAGGTGGCGGACATTTTAGGAGCAAGGAATTTGGAGTCAAAGTCGGTGAAATGGCTCCTATTTTGCTAGAAAATTGCAGTAGGATTTATAATAAGACCGACTTTTTAGCGGGGGGGGGGGGTCCGTGAAATGGAAGTCGAAGCTGCTACTGGCTGCACTCGAGAGTCGGAGTCGGAGTAGACTTGAACCGTCCGACTCCAAAACCCAACGACGTCGAAACCACTATTTTTTTTACAACAAACTCCTGATTATCATCAGATTTATTCTCTGGCAACCAAACTGCAATATGATCAATTCTACGCGATAAAAACTATAGAAACTGTTTCATGGATTGTTACTACAACGATTACATTCTTGATAATAAATATAAATGAAAAATAAATAAATACTAATAATAAATAAATAAATAAATAAAATAATATGCACAGTAATTATACATAAGATGTTACCTTAGCTATGAATAAATCAACAAAGCACACTTGATGATTCATTCTAGGCTGCAACAAAAGTTCTTGGAATAGAAACAAAACTATCTATGTATTTTTATTCCACAGGTGATCCTGCTCCCAAGATATGGTGGACCATCAACGATTTCATCATACCGACCAGAAGAAAATTTCCTCCAAGCAAACAGAAACCTTCGACACTGCCCCTGAAGCAGTTCAGGCCTTCCTTCAATACCATTAATATGTCTAACAGACAGGCGTCCAGGAATTCCATTCGACATAATAGCAAACCGATCGAAAAAATCCCTAAAGAAAGATCATTCGACGACAATCACTTGCTCGATGCCGGCGTTTTTCATACGATGCGGAGAATTGAATTGTCTTCCGATCATCCCTTTGGGGAAATACACTCGTCTATTGAGACCAACCCGCGCAAGAACATGACTCTGAGTACCCTCAAAATTACGAACGTTAGTATGGCTTACGACGGTGCAGCGCTCTCGTGCTGGGCAGCCAACTCCAATCTCACTACACCGCTTGAAGTTAAACTGCAAATTGAGGTTTTCAGTAAGTAGACATAGTCCTTAAGTGAAGGGGAACTCACTTTTTGCGAAGTGCAGAACGATCTGAAAAGCCGGGCAATTCACTTTTTACAAGCTGAAGAAAGACCTGAAAAGGAAGGAACTCACTTTCTTTTTAAGAAAGAAGTAAGATCTTTGGCTTATAAAAGCAATATTTACAATCGTAAATTGCATAAATGACATTGCTCTTAATGAGAAAGGATTTGTTTTTTACACCTACTGAAAAACAATCTAGAGCGTGTCAAAGAAGTCATCATTGTATATTCAGTAAGCTGAATTCGTTTTGTTTTAAATATGAAGTATCCTGGGATTTTGTAAAAAAAGCACCTGTAAATTCAGTAAGCAATATAGTCTTAACAGAGTGAAATTTCTATTTTTATATACTGAAATATGGAATGTGAGTTTGCAAAAGGATGATGCTATCGTGAAGTCAGCATTCAGATTAAGTATTGCCATGAATTACAGGCCTATCTTACGTATTGAAACATGAGTGCAGATTATATAAACTTACAAATACACTTCTCATGAAACGTATCGATACAAATAGAAGTCACTTTAATTTTTATGTCAATTTCTAAGAAAAAATAGGCAGTATCATGCCACATCTATTGCTCCCCTTACTTACGCTATTACTGGAATTTAGGGGGGATATCAACTGTTATTTCTTTCATTTCGTCATAAATACAAACCGTCCCCTTCTACGGGTGTCCCCCTAAGCTAGAAATAAGAGAAATAGCGGTCTATCTTAAGCGATATAGGGTTAATTAAAAAGCAACAAAATACACCTTCACACTAACTGTCGTAGAACGAATCGTGTTTATAGTGAGATTGTATCCGCAATTAACATGACTGGAGTGTAAAATGTAGTAGGTCTACGGACTATAATCCCATTATTTTATTTACTTTCATGAAGAGATGGCATCTGATGTAACTACTCATAAGTTGTGAGAAAATGGGAGTTGTAACTCACAGAAGCAAGAGGCATTAGTCAAAGTCGCGGAGGATAAAAATTGCTTTATTGCACCTGAATATTATCTAAAGAAAATAGTTGTGAACTGCAGCAGCAGCAACCATTGTAAAGAGTCAACTTTACAGCCATGCTTACTTCACTAATCAACTAATGCATAAAATCATCGCATGCCATAATTTTAAATAGTTTAATATTTTTGTCTATCCCATTCAGAACGTAGAGAAACAACTATAGCTGAAATGAAAGCAAATACTTTAGATCAGTCTGAAGAATAGGCACTTTGTTAATTTAGTTAACGTGCAGTCTCGGCATATCCATATAAATCAACTCACATTGGTACAAATGTATGACTTTATTTTCCTCAAAAAGTACTAGTACATACAGTTTCACACCAATCAAACTTTGTGATAGAGGTGCAATGGGTATCGATCTCTCAATTTTTCTTTTAATCTGTTGATTTCCTGCCACGCTCACCGGATAAGGGGTTCAGAAAATTATATCATACAGTGCTATAGCCACGAGCTGCAATAGTTTGAATCGAAATTTTTGAATACATAGCAGAAGTTACTTTTATATTGCCTTTCCAGCCCAGTGCTGTAAACGATTGGGAACAAGTTTAGAAATCGATGGTAGTTGTTGGCCAGTTCCGAGGTTGCAAATTCTTAATATTTATATTTGTTGTATGTACTCTCAGTTCGAGAAAAGCAATTATGCTGCTCTCTCTACTGAAACAGAGCTGATGGAGCTCACTGCGCTTGGTAGTCGAAACTGAAGGTCAGACTGGCGGGTGTATTTCAGTCTTCACTGTTGAGGGACCAAGAACTTGAACAATGAATGGTCACCAGCATAGTTTTTTACTTAGTCATTTGGCTACGGTGAGGTACGTAATATTTATATATGTATATAAACTAGACACGCGTTGTATTCTGAAGTGTAGTTTTTAGGTTTGCTGTTACTACCATTCCTCAGGTCCACCGTCATCAGTAGAGCTAGCAAATTTCCCCGAAGCGTTTGTTTCCGGAGAACCTCACCCACTGAGCTGCAGAGTGTACGGGTCCAGGCCCAGACCCCAGCTGGAGTGGTACCTGGAGAAGCTGGACGATACGGCTATGAAGCTCAGCTCTNGTGGAGCTAGCAAATTTCCCCGAAGCGTTTGTTTCCGGAGAACCTCACCCACTGAGCTGCAGAGTGTACGGGTCCAGGCCCAGACCCCAGCTGGAGTGGTACCTGGAGAAGCTGGACGACACGGCTATGAAGCTCAGCTCTCAGGTAATAATGACCTTAGGTTTAAACAAAGAAATACACATGTTCCGTCAAGTTACTTAGTCCCAAAAAAAAAACAACAACGACAAAAAAAACTATATCGCAAACAGCCCTTAGTTTCCAACATAATCAGAATGTTTCCCAGAACAAAGTTCACCAATAGAACGATTTCCAGGAAATTTACAACTAAGAATAAATGGAAGAACCAAAGAGCCATTTTACAAAGGCAAACGTTTCGGACTGCTAAAATTCCATCATCAGTGCTGAAATATAAGCAGAGAATTCTAGAATATTCAATTTTCTTTTAGCATTTAATAAAAAAAAGGACTATGTTTCTCTGAAGCTCATTATGCTTCAACCTTCAAGCTGAGATCACAAAAAGAGCGTCTAGGAGTTTCTCTTCGATATCAAGCTTTTTAATAACAACTTCAGAGCACAATATACGGAAGCAGAATTTTCAGTTAACGGCCGTGTTCAAAAATGTATCGTACTTGAGCTCTTAGCCTGATGTGGGAAACAGCTCAGGAAATCTTGTAGAGCTTGAAACTATTTTAATTCCTAAAGAGAAAACCTTCAATATTTGTTCACAGCTTTCCCTTGTAACACTCATACTTCTTACCGTTGTTCATGGTTTTCAGGTAAGAACTACACGCTCATACTACTCACGTTCTGTCATGATACTCAACTCTCACGTGTAAACTGCCCGCGCTCTGTCATGGTCCTAAGTTATTAAAATGAACAACTCACACTCTACCATGACACTTTACTGTCAGGTAAGAACTACATTTGCACTTTCATGATAGGTACTCAGTTCTCACGGAAGAACTACGCATTCTCTGTCATGATACTGAACTCTCATGTAAATAACATGCGCGTTCTGTCATGATACACCGCGTTCAGGTAGGAACTGCGTAGATGCACTGTCAAGAGATAGAGCCCTTCGGCAAGAACTACCCACGCTTTGTCATAATACACTGCCCTTAGGTATGAATAAATAAACACACTCTCAAAATACACAGCCCTTAGGCAAGTACTGCCCACGCTTTGTCATAATACCCTGCCCTTAGGTAAGAGCTACGCACGCTGTCATGATACACAGCCCTAGGGCAAGAACTACAAGAGCCTTGTCATAATACAGAACATTTTTGTAAGAACTACAAAGAGACTACCGCAGCATGAGGCAGTTGTTGAAAAGATCAGAATCTTTTCTTCATAAAAAGTTTTGTTTTCATTCTACTGTTTTTTCTATAATGTGACGCTGAAGCTCATAAGACTGCCACACAGCTCGAATTTTGAAGTCAAAGCCAAATTTTAGAGGAGTATCATAGTACTTTTGAGGTCTATGGGTGTATAGTTTCAAAAGTTAGGCTCCCATAGTTTTAATATATATTTGTAATGTAAAATAGATTTGCAGCAACTTGTAGTAGTGTTCTACTGACAACTTCGTGAAACTGCCCTCGGCGCTCTTTAGATACTAATAGAAATATTACTTATTATCAACATTTGCTTAAGTATAGAGACTATTTTGCAAAGTCGATCCTGTTTTAGTAAGAATTTAAGTACTGATTCTTTTTTTTCTTTTCCATAACTCAACTTCCATGATTTTTCATGAAATAATTTCCTTCCTTCAATAGAATATTAGGCGTACACGAATATAATTTATGTCGCTTAGGAAGATTCTTTTCAGCACTTAACTATAACAGCTACCTTTCTCGGCTGTTTCGTTCTAGCAACGACTATTACGTGAATAATGAATATAATTAAGGCAGCTAAGGTATTTTTTTTTATTTTTTGATGCAGTGCTGTAAAAAGTACGCGTATCTCGGACTGTTTTGTTCGAACCGAGCATACGTTTTGTAGTATTTTTTTCATTGCTGAGTCATCGCGCTGCTCTTTTAAAAGCTATACTTAGTGAAGACTACGTGAGTGAGACTACGAAGTGAGTAAAGAAAGTAATGAGACTGGTAGCTGTGCGTTAGAGATACTAACACCGGTGGCTTGCCACAAAAGTGGGATGCAGGTCATTATCTGATGCTCCGTCAGTGCAAGTTTGAGGTTAATATAATTAAAAAGTGTTTTTCGGGAACTAATTTCGTGAACTAGTTTTTTTCTACTGCGTTTTCAAACTAAGTTTTAATAGTTTCGAGTTTAACTTTTTGAGACGGGGATATAATTTACGCTCATTTCCTTTACCGCGCGATATCCTGGAAACAAAGCGCCAGAACCAGAAATGGCTCACTCCGTCATCACCTCGGAAAAAGAAAATCAGAATGAGCAAATCATTGATCAAAGCAACTTTGATGTATTTTTCGATTGCCAAAGATCGTCCTCAAAGAATTCTCCCTCAAGGCCAAAAAAGTACAGTACCATTTTCGCCGACTAGTTTTTGAAAAACTTCGTAAATGAGTCATTTCTGTGTGTCCAAACATCAAAGAACACGAGATTGCTGCACCACGACAGAGTGCTTTGATTGCCTCAGGTCGATTTCATTCACCTAAAAAGATTTGCCAACTGTTTAACAGCAAAAACATTTCTGTTGTTCCTCAGCAACCTTATTCACCAGACGCGAGCCTTATGACTCTTTCTTTCCGAGTATCGAAGAGTTACCGTAAGAAGCAACATTTGGGCCCTTGAAAAATATTGAAAAAGCCGTAATTGTAGTTTTTGAGATTGAGCGATCCTGTGAGTGGAAAACTCTTTTCTTTGCAGTGTGTCTGCCCATGGCAGCTACTGTGAAGGAGAACACGCTGAATTTCAGTTTTAGCTAAATAGAAATGTTTAATTTATTTTTCATAAAAGTTAAATTTTTGACTCTCATTTCACTGCTTTGCAGCAATTTCAACTCGCCGCTTTATGAGTAAAGATGTTAAAGGTCTATTTCTGTTTTTCATTTGCATCTGACTGACATTACACATCCAAAAATACTTATAGTGTTTTGTAATACCTGTAATACCTGTGCTGTAATACCTCCAAAAGCTCTATATTCTCAGTTAGTATAAGTAATTTTTCTCTCTTATAGCGTCGGGCCCTCGGGCCGAAAATTGTAGGTCCAAAAACACCTTTATCCAAACTCAGTTTTTTTTACTTGTATTTATTTGCGCATATCAGTGGCTCTGCGGCCCAACGACAGAATTTTTGCACGTCTTTCATTTTTTGAGTTAAACTGTTTTTTGTCTGTGCTTCAAATCGGCCTTATTGTTCTTTTTACTCACAGCGTAGCCCCTCAGCATCATTGTTGCCATATGTCTTCTTGTATTAATATTAAACAGATATGAATATATATATATATCTACATATTGCTATGGCACTGCAGCAACCGAAGCTGGCACAATCTTCCTTCGGTCACCGCTACCGCAACTCACTTCTTTTTCTTTCTGCCCCAGGACCTGAGCGACCCGAAATTTTGGTCTCACGTCCACAGCTCGCAACCATCGCAGTCAGTAAGCCTGGGCCGAACGCCCACGTCGACGGCAATCCAAACACAGCGTCAGGGCTCAGGCTTAGGCCACTCTTCAGCGGCAGACAGAAGCCTCTTAAGAAAACAATCCTACATTGCGAGCGACCTGAAAGTGGTGCTTGGTAAAGAAGATCATGGCGGTCGGCTGGTGTGCGTTGCTTGGAATAAATACTTCCCAAGTACCCGTGTTAACGACACCAAGACTATCCACGTCAATTGTGAGTAAAAAGTTGAATTTCATACTTAAAGATTGAACTATGTGCACACAAATACGATAAGACGAAGCTCCAGCGCGGCCACACTCACTTAACAATCATCGTTGCTGATTACAGTAGATGCTTCAGATTATCCTGATTATTTTATTCCCAGTAAATCAACACCTGTCATGGATATAAATATGTCATGGAGGCCAGTACTGGTATATATATATATATATATACTGTATATAAATTAAGATGTTGCTCCTGAAGTAAAGAACTCCTTTCGGAAAATTGCACAGAGACTGTTGAAAAAAAAATGGACAGGCATTTTATATAAAAACATTTATAGGATTGCTTCATTCCATAAAAGCTACAAATTTACAGAAAATTAACTTACCAAGTATTCAAATCCAAAGCTATCTGTCAAGTTTTTAAAATATGTGTATCTCCCGCAGAAAGTAGCGTCAATGGGTGCAAGGTTACTCTTTAAGCAATAATAAATGTGTTGAAACTAAGTCAAATCTAAACAAAAGCTTGCGCATGATGCGTTTCTGCATTAAACTAGATCTTCAGGAGCTAATTTGCAGCTGGTGAGCTCATACGCTTCGAATACAATAAAAAATATGCATATAGTTTCTATTTATAATACTATTGCGCTTGCAGTTTCATACATCCGTCCGTCTGCACATCGAGCTTTATTACTACACTCAGAAAAATTGTTTGTTTGTCATTAAGCAAAATTGGTTAACTGTAAACTACCTTGTCGTTTGAATTTGTGTCAATGCACATTGTCGTTTGTGATGAACAAATGATCCTGATTTTCTCTACCTTATGTAGTTTTCAAACATTTTCTATGTCAAGCTAAGTCAAATTTAGCAAAATTAAATTTACAGTTGCATTGCATTGCCTTCCGTTATTTTAGCTCCAGTTAAATTCTCAAGCATTTTATCAACTATCTAACAGAAAATTTTCATTTGAAAGTATATGTTAATCGCATCTTCTTTACTTATGTAGTTTATGTTGGTCCTTCAATAGGTATTATTCAGCCAGTCAACCTCACGTTTTAATATTCGAACGCGGCACTGTTTTATGTAACCATAACGGGCAGAAGCTTTGGCCAAACCATGTCTCGTAATTGAATTTTCTAATTACGTTTTCCCGGATGAATTTTTACAATGCACTTTGATGAATAATATTAGCAATGCATTCAGCATAAAATGCTTGCGGCAGCTGGTCGCCGCCATCATTAGCATATCCTAATTGAAATGTCATCGGCCAGAACAAATGTTTTTCTAAAGCGGCTTTTCTGTATTCATGTGAAGCGTACTGGATTTGTGACCTTTGGGTAAGACCGCCGAAATTTGCTGTATCGTAAAAAGTGAAGTGGATAAGTGTGTTACTTTTGGCTTCCGTGACACTTGGGATTTGTAACCCTAGGAAAAAAAGTGAATAAGCGTGTTACTTTTGGTTTTGTAACTTTTACAGCGAAGCGAATAAGTGTGTTACTTTTGGTTTCCGTGACAATTGTGTTTTGTAAAGTTAGGAATAAAATTTAATGTGAATAAGTATGTTACATTTGGTTTCCAAGAAACTTGAGATTGGTGATCTTAGAGATGCAATGAGAATAAATGTGTTACTTCTAGCTTACATGACACTTGCGTTTTGAAACTTCGGGACACATAGTGATTATACGCGCAGTGTTTGGTCTCCGAGGCCTTCAAAAATCTGCCATTGTTGTAGAAAAGCAGAAAGAATATGTTACGTTATTTCGGCATTTTTGCCACTGGAGTTTTTTAACCTCATGGGAACAGCCACCAAAACATGCCTTTGTATTACAGAAGCTAAGTTTGTTAATATAAGTTATATTACGCAGGTGTTCTTAACACTCGAGATTTGGAAGCACAGCGACACACAAGCACTGAAATTTGCCTGTTCTGTAGAGTATAGAGAATTGAAAAAAACATTATGCGTTCATATTTATGAGTTTTTTGATGTTTTTTTTTTTTGTTGTAGGAAATTGATGTGAATAAGTGATACTGCTCTGACGTCCGTGGAGCTCAGTTTTGTGCCGTTAGGGAAGTGAGAGCCAAAATTTGTTCGTTTTGTAATGTAGAAAACTGGAAAAAGGTAATCGTACATCCGTCGAAATTTGCTATCATCGAAGAGAAAGAGGATGTGGAAACTGAAAAAAATCCGTCAATAATATTCAAGAAGTCGTGTTCATGAATTTGCGGAGCATTTGTATCTAAGGCAATTTTCTTTGTCAGCCGTGGACATTGAATGTCAAGATTTACATCAAAAGTGCTAAGTGGAACAAATGACAGAACAGAACAAATAAACACTTCAAATAGCCGCAATGGAAGAAATAAGCCATTTTATGCCAATTGGTTACAGCGAATTTAATTGTACAATTCCAACATTAGACTTAATGGGCCGAAGTAAACCAAATTCACCTCTTAGATGTAGAATGCAAACTGGATCCTAAATACCCACCAACTTCAAGTAAAGTTAAAATTGACTTAACCGTGCGCCTTAACTGGGAAATCCACATTCACTGATTTATGCTATAGATAGATGCCCGAGGGATCCCGAGTAGTGCTCGGCTGCAGTCGCTCACAGATTGTTAAAGCTATTGCATCAGAGACGGAAGGCTCATGGAACGACTGCGCCCCTCCCGACCGGCACTATTTCTGGTTAGGTTTAGTTCGCCAGCAATGGAGAGCGGCAGAAACGCTGATGCCGAAAGCTAAGTATGGCAATATTTGCCTGCTTGGCATGGAAGCAATCCCCTGTGCACGAGCAATCCCCTGAGCATGAGCAATCCCCTGTTCAAGAGCAATCCCCTGTGCAAGAGCAATCCCCTGTGCAAGAGCAATCCCCTGTGCAAGAGCAATCCCCTGTGCATGAGCAATCCCGTGTGCAAGAGCAATCCCCTGTGTAAGAGCAATCCCATGTGTAAGAGCAATCCCCTGTGCAAGAGCAATCCCCTGTGTAAGAGCAATCCCCTGTGCAAGAGCAATCCCCTGTGCAAGAGCAATCCACCGTGCAAGAGCAATCCCCTGTGCAAGAGCATGCTAACGCAGAACTGTAACATCGCTCCATTGAGAGTATACTGACGTTAAATGCTGACCAGCAAAGTAACACCTTAGTTCACTTTTTTCAGACTCGCCAGAAGTGAAATTGGAGCTGGGGGTGAAGTTTGATCCTTCAAAGGTGCGGGAAGGCAGCGACCTCTACTACACCTGCCGCGTGGACTCACGTCCCCCTGCCGACCTGCTCACCTGGACACACAAGGTGGATATACACGTGCGCCTATTTCCGTCGGGTAGCTGCCCTAACTATATTCTATGTAGCTGCAAAAACTAAAACAACTTAATCTTTTCTGGAGTGCCCAAAACTCTCTTTTGGTATAGAAGTCACCGATTGGTACGATTAAGATTTGTTAAACTAAACTCATTTACCTAAAATTACATTTTGCTTCAGGCATGAGTGTTGATTTCACCGCGTTCATCGAGCTTTCGATATCGATTGCGCTTGCGACGACTACTACTACTTGATAAAAAAGGAGTTCGTCACGGTCTCAAGCGCAATTAGGTCGCAACCAACATCACCAATACGATCCGTAGTGTCGAACAAAAAATCAAGGCTAAGGTTCCGGGCAAATTGCAGCCTATGAGCTTATGTCAACGTGTCATTGTCGTGCCAGTTGATCACGCTTTAGAACATGTTAGTTGATATATAACGGTGGCATTAGTAATTTTACAGTCAAAGAGTGCAACACAATTGCTACAGATCTCAAAAAGCTTTTTGCTACACTTTAGGACCTTGGCGCCAGGAATTCCAATCTGGTAATAATTGTCGATTCTATGGTAATAGTTTTATGATAGTTCATACAGAATAATTGGCTCATAATGCGAGAAAATTTGGTACCTAATTCTTCCAGGTGGCCGTAATACTGTTCAGTGAAACCAGCATATACCCTTAGAATTATCATCATTAATGTTTTTCGAAGGTTGGGCACTTGCAATATCTTACCAGCGTTGGTTTGCATGTTAATATCTTTGTTTCTTTTTAAGCATAACTCAGAACGTTAAGGATGTATTTTCATGAAACTTATAGGAACTGATAGCAATATCCCGAGAAACTGACGATTAAATTACATCGACGATCCGTTAGTCAGCTTGTTTGTTTATCTGACTACAACCCTGTCTTTAGCTTTGCATTGCTTGGCGAAGGTCTACTCTCTCAGAGTGCAGCTCTCATTTTTGTCATCACTATTTTCTCCGAACAGAATCGAACTCTGAAGAACGACCGGGCGGAAGGCGTGCTGATATCCGGCGAGCATTTGGTGCTGCAGTCGGTGACCATGGAGTGGGCGGGGGCCTTCTCCTGTACAGCCGCCAACTCTGTCGGCACCGTGGTGTCTAACACCATCGATATCACCGTGCTCTGTGAGTTATCGACTAATGAATCATCAATCCAAATACATAATTTATGTCGTGCTCTGTGAAATATAATTATATAATTCTTGAGCGTTGACTCGTCTGCTGAAATAAAATTTTATCGCCGTGCTCTGTGAGATCTCGAAAATGGACTCATTTACTCAAATGCACTTTTTTATTGAAGGTCGCTGTCAGTATCAGATAGTGGGCTCGTCCGCCCAAGCAAAATTTTGTCACCGTGCTCTGTTAGTTACCGAATGTTATCTCATCTACCAAAATGCATTTTAGCACCGCGTCGCAAAAGTGGAGGAAAGTTGGCTCTTCTACCCCAATAAATGCTTACATTTTGACTGAATAAATCTTATTTATTCAAGCCCCTTGATTCTCTCACCTATATTTAGGATCACTCTCATAACAAAAAAAAAATTGCATTCCTCAGAATATCATTAATTTTGACAATCCGCCAACATTCAGATTACTACAAATTTCAAAAATACTACACGCGTTCAGTATGTCCTTGATTTTGAGGATACCTCTAGCTTCCAGAATATCCCTGATTTCCAGAATACTACCAGCGTCCATGATATCGCTGATTTCGAACATGCCACAAGCGTTCAGAATATCACTGACTTAGAGAATATCACCAGCGTGCAGAAAATCATTGATTCAGAATATCATTAGCTTTCAGAATAACACTGGTACTGAGATTACCTCTTGTCTTAGGAATTTCTCGGATCTTAAGATGACTATTACAATTTAAGAAAAAAATATAATACTAATTTTGACAACATAACTAATGCGACGAAGCTTGCTTTCAACAGACGCACCAGTGTGTTCGACCAAGGTTCGGCGAGTATCTTTTGTTCAATTGGGAGAGTTTGTGAGCCTCTCATGCAAAGTTGAGTCGAACCCATCACACGTTCAGTTTGAATGGACCTTCTCCACCAACTATTCAAAGGTATGTACTAATTAGTCTACCGCTAAGTTGACGCATGTAGTATTCTAGTAAATTTCACTAAAGAACTTAATATGATTTTGACTATTTTCTACTAATTACCAACTAATTACTGGTAAAACGGCTACTACATCCAATTTTTTTATACAGCCTCTTAGCAAAATTAGTGCCTCGGAAGTTACTTCCACCTTTGTAAAACTACTATTACTTTTGAATGTAATTTATTTTTCTAGTATACATTTACTTCGTTAAAGTATTTTCTGAGAAATGATGACTGGGTTCAAGGACGTTATGACTGGTATACAACTAATCAGAAACGCATTTGTTTATTTGGTTGGTCTGCTCATAGGTTTTGTATTCACCAAAGCATGCCCAAACGCTGCACTAAGGGTAACTAAACAAAATGCAACACCGTTAATATATTTGCTGTATAGCAGACTATAACTGCCAACATCTTCCTGATTATGATAGTAAGCGTGTTGAACTAGCCTACCGAGATATTGCTGAAACATATTCGTGTTCTAGTTTTTCCTTCAAACAAGGCCCCTAGACAAATGTATCTGGGAGACCATGCTGCTATCGCTGGTGAAATGCAGTAACTTCACTAAGGCCTAAGAAGAAACCTGCGAACAGAGAACATATTGATGCAAAACTGTTCACAAGTGAACTGATGTTAGGCATCAAAAAATTGCTTAAAGTGGCGTGTCAGTTAGAAAAATGTTACCGGCTTTTGCAGGTATCAGTGGCGACCGCTGACATTCAAAGCTAATCGCGAGAAACTGTTAGAGTGAGCTTGTTTCTTAACTTACCGAAGCATTTATGTACTAAATGATTGCCAAAGGAGTATACATCATGTACTAAATAGCTGTCAGGAGCTTCAGCTCAAACTTTCATAAAATTAAGTGCTGAAGACTTGTCAAAAGATGGCGCTCACTTCTCAGACAATGACACTAATGGAGGAAGATATTGTACACTATATCTATCGTTCATACTAAAGCTTTCGCACATGTTTATTTTATAAGGCTATTTTTTTTTATTTTGCCGCGTTACTTCTTTCAGCAAGAGCTTGTGTCAGAGGAATGGGTCCGGTCGGAAGGCCTACGGTCCCGCCTCCGGTACCGTCCCGAGAAGCTTCACGACTACGGAACCATCCGTTGCTTCGCCTCCAATGATATTGGCAGGCAGAAAATCCCTTGCGAATATTCCGTGGAGCCCGCACCGGGTAAGTTACCTTAACGATGTAATTATGATAATGGAAAAAAGTGCCCTACGACTGGTCGGTGAAACCTCGATGGGTAAGTTATATATGCAACGTAATTATTATATTATAAAACGTCGTGTTAATAGTCGGAGGAACCTACACTGGTTAGCTTATGTTATTGGTGTAGCTATTTTTGACGGATAGATGTCTTACAAAGAGCCTATGGAACTTGCTCCTGGTGAGTTATACTAGCGATGTAGTTTGAACAATTGGAAGAGTCATGCGCATTGTGAGTGGAAGCTAAGTTAGGTAAGTTATATTAGCGATGCAGCTATGGATAATAAGAATTAGATTGCACAGCCTTCCAGTTGACGACAATTAAAGACACAGACATTTTTGCTATGAAGTAATCCACTATATAATAATTGCAAGTAGTTGTTACTTGGTTGGTCGCTTCCGTGCTCTCTCGCTTGATTGGTCCTTCTCTCCGTCACGCATAATAATTTAGATATAAGATAATTTTCTAATGAATAACACGATGAGATACTTGAAACTTCAGGCCTGAATTACGATGGCAAATATAGTTACAGAAATATGTACATATATGCTCGGAAGTCAAACACTGCATTTTATGAAGCCTGCTGCGCTCTAAAAAGTGGCTCGGTAGTATCTATATGTATAACAATTCTGCTTGAGGCTCCGTCCGTACGTTCGTTCGTCCATGTGTCTACTCGTTACGCTTTCAGTGTTAGGCAGTGGTAGCTTCAACTTGAGAGAAGCTCTTGTTTTCGCTGGAAGGAAGTTCAACCATGGCTGTCTTCTTTCGCTTGCTCCTGAAAAAATTTTCAGTCAGTTTCGAAGCAAAGACATGAAGCTCATTTTACACTTATTCATACATACCGTAGCTACAGATTTCCATATCTTGTAATATTTACTTTGCTGGGGTCACTTAACGTTCCAAATATTGAAAAATCCGTAGCCGGAGTACAGTGTAAAGCGAGCTGTTCTGAACTGCTTTATTCTAAAGCAATTTTTAAGTGAATCGGCGATATTAAAAGAAATCGCGTAAACTAACAAAAAAGTGCTGTCGGCGGCATCAACCAATCATTGAAGAATGGTCCGAGTGCCGTAAATGTTAAAAATTGTCGTCTAAATAAAGTTTTCTTCAGACGATGAGAATCAGAAGTTAGCGATCGCTTGTAAATACAGAAGAAAACAATGAGAAAAGTATCTGCTAAAAGTGAGATTGCTATGTTTGTTTTTATGCTGTCTTTAGTTCTCTATCATGATATATAGGGGCGAAAATATTGCTGGTAAACCATCTGCGAGATCCACCGGTGACATAGTGTCGCATTGTAGGGCGACTAGGTTGAACTTGTTACGACTTGGCATGCACGGGCTACGTTTAAGACCACCGCGTACAAGTCGGAACACGGAAGCGCTTCAAGTTCTTGGAATAGATGTTTCTGCGCGCGTGATAACGGTTGAATCTATTCACCCACACCGATTCCAAAAATCTGTAGTTGCGAATTGAAACTCAAAAGAAATTCAGAGCAAGAGTTAAAACTGAGCTTGTGGCCCTTGCTGTAGCTCGGAGTTTAAGCACTTTTTGAGTACAATAATATTCGACTAGTCGAGCTGCAAACACAGCAACGTAATGGGAAAGATAGGGAGAAATGTTCCCATGTTTCGACTCTGGTGCAAAGCAGACTAGAGTTTAGACGCAGTTCATAATGATTAAGGGGCAAGGGCTATTTATGGGGTAGATTAGTTTAAGTTGAGGGGCTGCACTTGGTCGAACTAAAGTGAGTTATAATAGCGTAGGTGAGGATTGCTCCATTTTAAAAAGTGAGAACATTAACTAACCGTGGAATTTCCACGGATGCCTATAGTTTAATATGATTCCTCTTTTGACCGTAGTCGAAGAAAAACTGTATCTTCAATAGAATTTTTTTTTATCCCGTCGTGCATAAGCTAATTCGCATATTTTGATAGCTGAAAATTTTTGTAGCGATAGAAACTTAACGTTGAGCAGAAGTTAAATCGTTTTTAATTCTTATTACAGCCAAAGTTTTGATCTTGATGGTTCAATTATAACTGCTGGTATCCTGGATATACGTACTAAGCACTTAGAATTTCCTGTGAATTCTTTTGATTGAATTATATTCTTTTCGTGGTGCTTATTGACTTCCAAGCATTTCAAACTGATGTTTGTGATTTTACTTGCAGAAGAGAAATTTTACTCTCGCAAACTCATAACAGCCCAACTTTTGTTTCTGTAATGGAAGATCAACCAAGCAGATTATGAGGAGCATTTTGCAGAAAAACCCGTGCCACAAGCGAGAACAATATCTCCATTACAAAATTATTGTCGGGTACACTATTCTACAATTTAATCAAGACCAATGTTTGCTTTTCTGTCCATTTTCTGTCCCCTTTAAAAAAACAGATGGGCAAGAACCTGGCCACGTTGGAAACTGAGGTCATTCTGTCACGTTTCGTTTTAAAACCGATAGCCAGAGAGAACACCAGGTTGCAGATGTTGGCAAACGGCCATCTCATATCAGAAAGCATTTCTTGCTTCGTCAACGCTTAAACATAATTAATGAAGTAGTAAACAGCTTCTCTTAGCGCTCTGATTTATACTTTCTTCTGACTGTCCAAACTCCAGCTGCTCGAAGTACACGCTCAATTCTACTTGGGTCCATGATCAACGTAGGGTGGGATCAGCTATTCCGCAGCATACCGCAGGAAAGCAAATATCCAAAAATTTCATTGCTTCGAATATTTTTTTCCAATCGCTGTCTTCCTTTGACGAAAGAGATATTTGCCAGAGTAGAAACTATCGACCTATATGATATCATGGAGTATCTACGATATAGATCTCAATTTTAATATAAGGGATGCTTCACTGCTGGCTAAATAAGAACAACTTCTCAGCGTATCATCAAAGGAAAGGTTTACATTGTTCGATAGCAAGAGTTTAGTCCTAAAATGCTAATCTCTTATGCCCCTTCAAATTGGCAGTTGCACTGCATCCTACAAAAACAAACGAGTAACAAAATTTTCAATAATGGAGAAATCTCATCACCAACTCGTAACCGTCATTTCTGAGGGCCAGGTAAACTTGTATATAAATAAATACACAGTGTGCATTATTATGCTGTGTTAGTTCTCCTGTCCCGCTGTAGTGTGTTAGGGTAGGAGGATTTACGGGCCTGAAAATACCGTCTGGAACACATCATAGCAGGGGGAGCAGGTGATATCGGTGATATAGAAAATGCCGGTTGGCTATAGGTACGTATTCTAGTTTACAGGTAAAGGTAACATTGACTAAATGCCGAGGCTATATATGCATTCGCACGAACAACTCGAGGCGAAGATGAGCAACTCACTCGTCATTTAGAAATATATTTAACCTCGGTAGCATAGATACGGTGGCATGAATGACCTGCTAGGTGCGCCATGAATGACCTGCGAGGTGCGCATCCTCACATCATGTCGTTCCTATGAAAGTATAATGTGTCCTCGGCATTAGCCGCACAACCCAGGTAGGAAATCCACAAGCACTGATTCGTACTGTAGACATAAGCTAATTGGCCCAAGGGGAGTGTACGGCTGCAGCCGACAACAGATCGTCAACAACTATGGTGCCAGCGACGGAAGTCTGTTATTTCGACGACCTGCGACCTCCCCCAACCATCTCCAGCTCTTGTTAGGGGCAGTATTCCCACGGCCGCATCCGGGCGCCAGCGCTGTTGACTCAGCGAGCCTACCGGAAGAACTTGCCCACTGGCAACAGTCTCAACCCCGCGAGTTCTGCACGAGACAGCTGGCAGTAGACGGACCAACAGGCCCATTCCCAGAGAGACACCGGGACGTACGCTCCGGCCTCAATGTGAATATTTTTCTCAAGCGGTAATAGGCCTGCTATTGCAGCTATAAAAAAAATTTGATTTTTTTTTCAGTTGAGGACCCTTTTGAAGACTATACAGCACCGAAGGAACAGGAGTTTCATTCAAGTATTATATTTTGCTATCACTTATTGACCGCGCGGACCACTACTATTTATATATTTATAAACAAACACACATTGAACATTATATAGTGTTGATATTTGCGGTAGTCTTACAGCATCCTAGTCTACTGTCTCAATGTTATACAACATGGCTGTTGTGCTCTTTGTTCTCCAGAGCCACAGCAGCACTGGCAGAGCCACAAGCATAGTTCTCTCATTCTAACACTTCTCAACTTTTGGCACAAAATACTTTAGCAAGTTTTTATCTCCTGCTCAACTTTCTCTGCCTTGGGCCAAAGTCTTGCATGCATCATAACGGGTTTATGATGCCCTGCAATGTTTTAGAAGTTGGAGCAAACCATAATGGAGTTATTTTTTAGGGAATTACGTATATATACCTTGTTTTGGAAACGTCAATTGTTATTCTAATTGAGGTTACATAATTTCAATTCTATGTAGAGTGGATGTACCTTGGTAATGTTTCAAAAGTTAGAGCTCAGGATAATGGAGATATCATTCGGTAGTAACGAAATGTAGCTTGCTAAAAAAGTTGATATTTTAAATAGAACATAGGAAATATATATATAGAAAATATAATGATTATTATTCTACGGGGAGAAGGTCATTTACAACCTGCAAATGGTGCTTACATATTTGCCGAGTTGTACATTGTTCCATCATCGTTCGCCCCTTCTGCCTTCTGAATCAATGCAATTCGTCTTGAGGTTGAAAGGCGTTTCGCCATATTCCAGTGTGCAAAAATAATAATAACCCTCCAGAAGAGCGCTCTACTCGGAACAGCGCACATCATTCGCAAAGTGCTCTGAGCCTTAGGTCGCGGGATGCGACCCGGCGCCAGAGTGTAGAGCCCAACATC
>LQNS02278155.1:7182946-7209476 GCA_001587735.2 Parhyale hawaiensis
TTATAAAATGCAGTATTTCCAAAGGAAATGTCCTTGGCATGTTTCATTTTTTGCATTCGCTAGCCCCCTAGAAATTTGGTATGCAATAGCCTTTGGTAAACTGATGATTTTGCAGCAAAAAAAAGACAAATTTGGACCCTCTGTGGACCCATTTCCCCTCCCCCATTTTGGGAGGGTTCTAGTGCCGCTAGCCCCCTTAAAATTTGGGACGTTATGCCCCCATACCTGAAGACACTTTTTGAGCAAAAAAACAGAAAATTGATCATTTTGACCATTTTCGCCGGGACGACCCCCTTAAGTGGACTCGGTACACGATTTGAAATTTAAGAATGATTGATTTGTACTAGGGCACCTCAAGGGATATTTTGCAGTAGGTTTTGTTGACGTACTCAATTATGCTAATTAAGGTGCTACTTAGCTCTAGTTAGGTTCGTTATGAAGTGGGTTAAATACAGGCGCTGACACTCAAGAACGGTTGAATTTGATTCTTAACCCCAAGGTGAACGTTTTAGCGTTGGTTCTAATTATGCTAATTCAACTTGAATTTCGTTTTTTTTTCTGAGTGGTCCCATTGGGATTCGTACAGGATCCAAAACTTAAGAACGGCTATTCCAGGGTCCAATGGCCAACCTCATAATACTTTCAGCCTCAAACCTTTTGTACTCACAATGTCAACCAAATCTCCACGGGCTCCCGGACTAATCAGTACCAAGCTGTTGCATCCCTTAACATAGACTTCTTTTCGCGTAGAAATGCAATAGGGCAGTGAACACTTGTAGTAAAATAACACAGCCTGGTGTGAATGAGGTTATCCCTTATGATCTTAATTCAAATCAAGATGGTATAGATATAGCATTAACTAATGACTGATGAAGTCGCCCGCCACAATCATGTAGAGTTAAAGCGGCATTATCAACCAGGAACTTCTGGTGCATTAAGCTAACTTCATTAGCTTTTACTCGTCCAGAACTTCAGTCATGAGCGTTGGTTTCGCTACCTTTGATGGATTTTAGAAGATGATCGCAAACCTATTAAAGCTTTATAAAATCCACGCTCAGGAGAGAAGTTCTAGACATGCTAAAATTAATAAGATTATCTTATCTCGACGGAACTTTCCCAGTGATAATGCCATTAATTTGCAAATGCAGAGTATTATCAGCTAGTGTCACAAAATATTGATTTAGGTCACCTAGTGCATTACAGATTACGAGTACACGCAGAAACACACACCCTAAAGCATTGCGCAACTCCATGGCATGGGCCTAACAGGCACTGAGCCCAGAACAGACCCTGCTCGTTGGGTGCTTA
The DNA here is from genome assembly GCA_001587735.2 of Parhyale hawaiensis. Lineage (NCBI taxonomy): Eukaryota > Metazoa > Arthropoda > Malacostraca > Amphipoda > Hyalidae > Parhyale > Parhyale hawaiensis. Next base: position 7,184,255 of record LQNS02278155.1, read on the forward strand.
CGTACGAGTGAGCGGATCTCAACACTTTCGCCCCTACAGCTCTACTTTCGCTTCGATTCAGTCAGCTGTAACAATAGCAGACCGATACATGTATTCAGACTGTCTCAAAATTCGTTGTCGTTGCGAGTGTTTTAGAATCATACTAGAGCACTCCGAGAGCGCATACCTCGGCCAAGCGAGGCAACGGTAGCGAAAAATTCAAATTGGCTCCGAAACCCTAATTTTATTTGTATAAACTCCGAAATATAATTATTTGTACCTTTTGATAGTTAAAACAGCTTGTGCAATTTTCTTGAAGATCCGTTCATAACTTTTGGAGTTATACTGCTAACAAACGTTATGACAAACATGAGTGAAACATATAAACGAACAAACNAATCATCTGTTCCTCCTAACATACCTAACAATCCCTGTAAATTTCGTTCAAATCGGTTCAGAATTTTTTGAGTTATCTTGGTGACAGACAGACTAACAGAATAACAGACAGACAGACACAATAACAGACAGACAGACAAACACGACGAAAACATAACATCCTTGGTGGAGGTGATTAACTGCAAGACAAAGTCATGGTGATGCAGAAAATAAGACATTGTTCATCGTGAATATTTATATAAAAATTAGATGAGATGAGCTGTTATGGTGGCTATGTGATAGCTTGCGATGTGGTAGACGTTGTTAATTATGTAGGTCAGTAACTACTAAACTAAAATTTACTGAAGTATGCTAACGTATACAAAATAGGTAAGAGTGCTTCAGCATAGTGCCTTAACAGTACTTAATTTCCTTAACTTATAAACTAAAACTTAGTGAAGTGTGCCAAAGTAAGTGAAAAAATTCAGTAAACCTTCATAGTGCATTAAACATTAAGATATTGGCAGCAGAAGCAATAATGTAAAACTTACCGATCATAATACTGACAACTCTTAAAAAATTACCGTTCAGATGGTGAAGTACTCAAATTAACAATTTAAATAACCTTCCTTAAACTATTAAACCATTAACATTGTTTTTCGTTGTGAAACAAATAGCAATTATCATATCATTTTCAGATATCAGTGAAATATTTTTGATTTTCATTCTGTTCTTGTATGTTGAACAGCTCTATTGCTCAGCGTCAATTTATATTAGCTTTCTTCTGTCGTAACAAATTTTTATTTATGTATTTTGGCAATTCGTAAAGCACATACAGAAGCATTTGAAGTTGAAATCAAAGTAAATTTTGCTCTGCAAATAGGCGGCTTTGATCATCGCGATGCTGTAGCTCATGCAAGTTTCTATAATAGAAAAATATATATTAGATCTTTTTCAAGCTCCAGTGATCAATGTTGGTATGAACAGGTTGATGGAATGCTTCATGAAGCGAAAAGAGGAATGCAATTCAGAAATACTGCGCACGTTAGACAAAATTTTAAACTCTTCGCACATGCACAAATGTCCTTATTTATTAGATTTACCACGGGGCCAGTTCCAGAAATGTTCCTCGTTGGTGAATTGATAATATTTTTTTTTTTTCATTAAAGAGATATTATCCACCAATCTTATTCGTGCATAATTACCTATGAATGGGTACCATGAGACCTTTCAAAATGGATAATACTATTTATGAATGGGGTTGACACTATAAATAAACATGTATGTATATAGGGAGGGTAGCATCTTTTTGAAAATGAAGGGCAATATCCACGAATAGAGATAATAATATTTTTATGAATACTAGCTGGACCCGCGCAAAAATTCACGGTTTACTAACTTCATTTTAAGTGTTGGAAAATTTTCTGGTACATTTATGCTTGTAACTGGATTTTAATGTAATTAGTTGCACATCTAATTTTACCGTGCTTATTATGACAAATCGGTAGTTGCCCTCCTAGTAGGTATTTGCTATCCTGGGGTAATTGTTGTCCTCTTGGGGGTAATTGTTCTCCCAGAGGTCGTTGTTCATCTGATGGGTAGTTAACCTCCTATGGGGATAGTTGTCCTCTTTTGGAAGCATCTGTCCTCTACGGGACATGCGGATATTCTACAGTTGGCAAATATTTTCACTTACCATAGTTTAACCCGAGGTAGTGCTTCTAACTTAACCCAACCCGTCTGAGCATACGTCCGTCGCTTACTCCCGTTTTTCGTTACGCAGTCCGTCTACCTTACATCTCGCCTAACCTTTCGTAGTAGGTTTAATTCACCACTGGTGTCTTGATAAAGACAGAAACGTGACAGTACTTTTTGTATTGTTCCCCAATGTATTTGCACACCTTTTCCAGGCTCCACTTCTCACAGTTTACAGGTAATTTTGTCCTTCCTGATCTTATGCAATTCAATTTTTTCACTATTTCGGGACCCGTTGATACTGATCAACTGCCCATAATTCTTCTGCTTTCTTTCAATAGCTTTGCAATCAAAGAAAGCAGATTCGGTCAATTTCTTCACTCGCAGCAGGGTGATCTTCTGTTCTTAAGCTGTCATTGTATTAGCTCAGACATCGCACTGTTCTGGCGGAATTCCCACGGTATATAACGGCAAACAAATGATACAGATTCTAACGCGCTGACACAGAACAGCTCAGGTGCATAGAAATAATTATTAAAAAATCTTGCCCTGTTGCATCCGATTGATGATCCCCGCCGTATCATAGATGCGCCAGCTTCATAATGCTGCCTGATTACCTCCGCCAAGGAGGGTATGTTTTCGCCGTGTTTGTCTTTCTGTCTGTCTGTGTCTATCTCTTTGTCTGTCACTAAGATAACTCAAAAAGTTATGGACCGATTTTGACGAAATTTACAGGGATTGTTAGGTATGTTAGGAGGAATAGATTTTTAACTTTTGGTGAAGATATGTACATCCGTTTGTTTGTTTGTTGGTCTGCCTCATTTTTCTAAATGCCATAACTCAAAAAGTTATGGATGGATTTTAATGAAATTGACATGAGTTGTTAGGTATATAACAAAAAGTAAATTATCAAATTTTGGTAGTGATACGTTTGTTCGTTCGTTTGTCACTGATTTTAATTATATGCTTGTTACCACAATATCTAAAAAAATAATGAATAGATCTTTATGAAATTTATAGGGGTTGTTAGCAATGTTATAGGATAGAAATGTTAAATTTTGGTGCAGATCGCTTTGTTCGTTTGACTCATGTTTGTCATAACGTTTGTTAGTAGTATAACTCAAAAAGTTTGGAACGGATCTTCAAGAAAATTGCACAAGCTATTATTACTATCCAAAGGCACAAATGATTAGATTTTGGAGTTTATAAAAAGAAAATTAGGGTTTCAGAGCCAATTTGAATTTTTTGCTACCGTTGCCTCGCTTGGCGGAGGTATGCGCTCTCAGAGTGCTCTAGTTCACATTATCTTGAAGATTTTACCGACTTTCTTCCAAGCTTTTTGACCGATGCCAGCTGCTGAGTTTTAAGACAGTTCGTCCTAATTTCCTTCTGTCTATTATTGAACAGAGTAACACACGAAGAAACAACACTATTGATATTATGGATGAAAAACAATCATTACGAATAGGGAATACAATATTTACGGATAAGGATCACATTGACTACAAATAGGAATGACAATATCAACAACTGTTGATTGCATCTACAAAAGGAGTGAAAATAACTGCTCATTGAAGTAGCTTTATCTACAAATAAGTTTACAGTATCAACGAAACGCCATACCTGTGAACAAATAAAACAGTAGAGCAAATTGGTGATAAATCTAGGAATATATAGTACGGTTGTCATCATCAACGAATAAGCATGACCATATCTGTATCTACATGGGGGTAACAAGGTTTGCTAAACGGGCTAATATCTACGACTAGTATTGACAATATCTATGAATGGAGATGATAATATGTATCTATATATAGTGATGTCAATTATTATCACCCACGAAGAAAGTGAGTGAGGAAATAATGTTTTCGTTGAAGATTTAAGTTTATTTGTATATATACAAATGTATATATTTGTCTGTGAAGCGAATGAGTGGTCGAAGAAGTTTAGCTATGTTCATGTTTTTTTGCAAGGAGTCTGGTGGGTTACCCTCGATGTGATCCATGCCCAAAAATTAGAATAGCTGGCCATTAAAAGTGACGGTGATGAAATTTGTTCTCCACCCAAAAACAGGTAAAAGGAGTTGAGGTATGTTCCTGATTTTTTGCAGGGATTCTGGTAGGCTGTCATCGATGGGACCCATGCCAGAAAACTAGGTTTAGCTGGCCATAAAAACTGACGGTGATAAAACTTGCTCATACCACGGTTGATGGTCTTACGCCACTAGGCGTTCTAGTTGTCTATAAGAATGATATCCGCGGAGATGAATAACAGTATATTTGTGATAACATCTTTTACTAATATAAAAAAAGGTGAGTATTAACCGAACTGATATTATCATTTAACTAGAAGATATCATCTACTGACGTCAATAGCTCATACGAGGGGAATTCAGAAAGTTTGCGGAATTTTGAAACTATTTAACATAAACTGAAGCTTTCTAGCGTTCGTGCAAATGTATTGCTCTACCAAGCGCGGTACTCTTCTCTGCGGTACTCTTTGGCATAAGCTGATGCGCCTGGATAGATAAAAGAGCAAATACCCAATTGAGCATCACCATAAAGCGTTTAGTATCGAAAATAAGTCGCTAGAAGTTCGTTAGTATCAAATTTTCTTGCGCTTTGCTGTCTGTGTGGTGAGTGGTAACTGCATTGCCTGCGAATGAGTTGGAAACGAATTCCAGATCTTTGTTTGGCCAGCGGATTTGAGACTGATGTTTCTCAGGAGTTCGATATTAACCAAAAATGAGAGCCTCCCTCTCATCGGTACCACCATTTGTTATGACATGGCCTGTGCCGTGTATAGCAATTGGGTGCCGGCTCTCATATCTGACAGCATTCGTCGTTATTGGTTTCAGTACCGCCGCTACGAGAGAAATTTCCCGCGAACTTATTGATTTCCCGCCGTACTATTACTCACTGACTACTTAGCTCTTACCTACTAGTGTAATAAATTTATTTTACTAGGTATTATTTACTAAAGAAACAAATATTATAGCGACGACAAATGCGTTATTCACAAATGATATAAAATTTATTTCAGTAACCGAGTGGGTAGTATCTGTCAAACAAATACGTAATCATATATGAGCAGAACAAATATTGTCAACAGAACTGTGTCATTTGCTGATATATATGGGATGATCTTGGGGCGAGAATAGTATGTGGCATTCCTAAAAATAGGTATTAAGTTAGGTTAGGTTAATTAAGATTAGGTTAGGAAAGAAGATTGGTTAAGACTAGGTTAGGAAAGGTTTGGCTCATCTAGAACAAGTACCTACCCTAACTTTTAGGTATATACTACATTAGATAATATACGGGTAAAGTTTTGTTGTTTTTCGGAAACTCTCAATTGTTACCAGACACCCACACCATTCGCTAAAATCGGTAGATAATATCGGCGGAAAATAACTATTATGAACGCTATGGTGATTCAGTTACACCATTTATTATTTTTTTTTCGGGAAGAGGAAGGGTTGAACATAGCAAAAATGAAATTGTTAAAATATTTTCTGTTTCTCAGGACCATTTATGGGTAGAGATACTAAAAGCGTACACATGGTTATATCTTCTAAATTGTTATTTGTAACATTAAAAGTGTTTAATTTTTCTTCTAAGACCTTAGCGTGAAGTGCCAGTTGCAAAAGTAATTGCATTCAATTTTTTAGTCTACGACCCACTATTTTGATGAGGTAAAGCCTGGCTAAATATCGTACCTATTAAACATATCAATAATGACAAATTATTTATGTTTTCCACTGTCCACAGGTGACGATGTCAAAGACTAACGCCATATCATAATATTTATATAGCAGTAACATATCACTGATAACGATATGACAGCCTGGCACAGTATAATCTTTACATATTATTTCTTTATTGAAAACGATAAACAATTTACTTTCTAGAATCCTAGCACACTACCATAATTTTTATTATCAGTTGGCACGTCAATAATGGCAAAATTATTTATTCTTCCCAGGACCCACTGGTAACAATATCGAAAACCGGCTCCCGCTCTGGAATGTCAAAGCCACAAGAGTGCCAAGGATGTCTTGCTTCCAGCAAAATTCCAACTCCCGAATTCAGTTCCCTTCCAAACCACAGCTGCGGTTTGCTACCTCATCCAGAACGACCGCAAATGGGGACCCATCTGTTGAAACCTTCCTCACCGGGCGGTAATCCCAACCTTACTATGGAGATCTACAACCCCATGGAGGCCATTACCGAAAGATGCCCTCAAGGGTCCCCAAGTCTAAATTATCCTGCTTATGACAGATCGCTGGAGCCACTGAGACAGCACCGGACGCCGGATTTGAGGAAGTCTGGAATTTCGGATTTCAATGAACGGTGCGGCTCGTCTTCCAGCTCCGCTCAAAGAGGTGCCGAATGCTCGGAAATAAATCCCGCCTCTTGCTCTCAGTATAATTTAAATCTAATCAAAAATAATGTAGATAGAGTATCCATAGTTCCTTGTAACCCCTTGCTAGGGTATTCCAATAGATTTTTTACCCTTCCTCATAAAGCTGCGTCTAATCCAAGTCATTTTATGGAAAAGGCAGGCAGTATTCGACCTTCCGCTGATTCTTCCGACACCAGTTCCAGAATGCTGCTGGAAACTACGTATGCCGGGAGGTCAACGGAGTCGTTGTGCAGCCCAGGCTCAGAGTCTCGGGTCTGATTCTTCTATTTACCTTCTCTTATTCTGCAAAAATGTAATGTATTTGTACTTTCAAAAATTACAGCTGGCTCTTCATTTGCATGGTGTATACGCATTTGAAAATTTATGGTACCTCGGTAAAAACTCTGTTCCTTAACATCTATCTATTTACGCAGTGTTAAAAAATCTATAAATTTAACGGGACTTTGTGGCATTTCTGCTGCCAATATTTTATCTTTAAGTTTGAGGATTTACAGCAATTGCGTAAAATTGGGGACTTTTTATTGTATGAATTTACAAATTTTGCTCTATAGTTTCTTTTGAAACCGTACGACATAATCGTAAATTTATGGGTCTTTCGACATTTTGCTCTCATTTCCTTGTTTTGCCATGAGTAAATTTTTTTTCTTTGTTCCACATGATGAGATAAAATGCATAAACAGGTAAGAAACAAGAAGAAAAAAAGCCTAGATTCCTCGCGGAAACCTACAACCTGCAACACAAGAAACCTGACAGGTACTGAGCCCCATGCAGTAAGATACGCGTGCACATGCATAGCACTGTTGCCCATGCATCTCGCTTTCACTTCAACCTTTGAGAATTAATTTTACGTTTTTATGTGCCCAGCAGAAAAAAAGTTCAGTAGTGGAAGTTTTAGAAAGTTACACTGTGCATTTTTTTTTGTCTTTGTGTTTGTTAGCGATTATTCCAAGCGTCGACCGTTTCTGTAAATGAAGGGCTGGCTGTATATATCTTCTGATATATTAAATACGTATTGGCAATTGTAAGTATTGTGACTAATCCAGAAAGAAGTTGGATGTATAATACAATTCGTTCATAAAAGCGGATTCATACGCCAGTCTCATGATTCCCATGCCCCCTGCTCTTCATCCGAATGTGCTGTTATACCCCTTTAGGCACAACTGCGCGTCTGCAATAGTAATAATTATCATTATAATACCGAAAAATTTAGTAAGATGTTAGCCGACACGTCTGCTGGCTTAGCAGTTATCACGAGTATAGTTTCGAATGTGAAATCAAAATCGGAAGCGACTTAAGCCATGGAAGTTGTGCATCTACTTGCAGTTCACGCGGACACTGCAACGCATTCGGTTACCGAGTAGCACGTACGGGCATCAAATGACTGACGTACGGACCCCGGTGTTGACATTCTAAAGTGCTGCTCAAGTGTGGATGGTAAAGCAACTTCGTGTTATCAGGCAGCAAGTAATGTTTTAGCTGTTCGCTTTTTTTTAACTTAACCCCAAAATTGTATGATTATCTTTACCTCTGTAAAAACAAGTATAAACGATTGCAGGCTTAATTATGTTGTTTAAAGGTTTAAATATGACCATGCCCTATCTGGTTCTTAACATGCATGGTGAAGTGAAGATGTTTCGTCAGTATGTGTTACGCGCCTCGCTAGCCAGCTTATGTATCTCACCTTTCGGATCAAAATAAATCCATCATTCGCGCAGCAAAACATGTAATTTATTTATTTATTTATTATTTTTTTTTGCATGTATGGAGTTTGGTTCTCATCCCTCGTTTACGAATAAAATTCCTTTTAGTGATCCATTGACTGCACTCCCTTTAACTTAGCGCGTATCAATTACACGTACTACATATTTTTTTTTGTCCAGTGAACGTTTCAAAATACCCTAACAGAGCTCTCGCTCGCCGTAGAAAAATAAAATCGCAAAAAGTTTCTAGGGAGGAGTGAACAGGCTTTCATGTCGGTGGCCATACTATGCAATCCTGCGGTGATCTTATGAGCGGATGTGCAGCTCCAACGACGTTCATAATACTGTATGTATCTATGCTGCCGGTGTATCGAGACAACATCCGCTTGTAAGTTGATTTTGCGATTGTGTAATTTGGCAAAGGCTTAACCTTTTTCAATACAGTGTTACTTAAATGGGACATTTATTTTATGTGAGAATGTCGTGTTCTGTGTAAGAAACAAGTCTGTTATAATTCGTAAAGTTAAATTGATTATTTAAAATTCCATTTTGCATGAGGAACTATTTAGAGAATATAAAACAAAAGAGGATATGAATCGCTTACAGGTCACACATGTCAAAAACTTTAATATTCGAACGGATAGGCCACACTGCACATTCGCACGCTCATTTTACGAGCGGGCGTTCATCTCGCACGTCTTCTCGATCACACGGTGAGAGACTGTATCCAAGATATCCTTGTAAAGATAAACTTAAGTCAATTAAACCGCGTCTCTTGCTGAGAAATCCACACGCGTATGTTCGTGCTGCAGCTATAGACCAAGTGACCCAGAGGATTGTACGGCTGCAGTTGATCACAGATCATCAAGAGCTATGGCGCCATCAACGGAAGGCTTTTATAAGACAATCTTCACCCCGCTACCCTTCCCATTTCTGGCTACGGTCAGTACCCCCGCATAGACATGTGGGCGTCAAATGCTGACTAAGCACGTCAATCGCCACATGAGCTCGCCTGCCAGTTTAACAGACACGCTTTAGTAACCTTGGGTGTCTTTGTTATCAACATCCTCTAACCTGCTGCTGCTGTGGGCAACAGTTGAAAGTGCAGAAGCTGAACGACAAGCGAAGTGAACGTCCTCTCGCATGTTGAGCTAACGGTTGCACAGTGTGGTCTCGTCATAACCATTGTATTAATTCTTTGTATTGTGACTATGTTAAAGGCATGTTGATATATACAGAAGTTAAGGGGCTGTTGTTGTTGCAGTGTGTGCTATGTACGCGATTGAAAATAATAATCATGGAGGTAAAGAGGCAGAGTCAGCTAACTCTATTTCAGTGTCGATCTCTAGCATAAACGGCTATTATTACCATTGGAAAAGATGTTAAGATTTCGCCCGGTCTTGTGAGTTTGGTTGCTAGCAACCTAGAGCAATAAATTATAGACGGATTCTCATGAAATTAATGAGAACGGTTATAGGAATGGTACGAGGAAAAAATCACTAAATTTTGGTGATGATCCGTTAGTCAGCTTAACTGTTAATTTGTTTTTTTTTTATTACGTTGCTTGTCATAGGTATGCGTTCTCCGAGTTCATCTCCTGTTATTTTTTAGCGACACTGTTATAATTCGATTTTTTATTGACATATACACCATGTTTGCTAATACTATCAGTAGCGGCTCGTGCCTTCTGTTGGGTGGGGCCCGTCATATTATTTTGGAAGCCATTAGGTGGAAAAGCTATTTTCTATGCCGAATTCAACTCTTCTCACATTCAAGAGTTGAATTCAGCATAGAAAATACCTTTCCCACCTAATGGCTTCAAATAAATAAATAAGTACATAAATTAAATACGACGGACCCCACCTAACACAGAGCACGAGCCGCCTCTAATAACAATAATATTTTATTATGATTAATGTGTAAGAGAGCTGGTTGACTCTGCCTTTATAACCTGCCAGTCATTAAATACGTAACTCATATCTATGTTACATCATAAGTACATGTTGATATTTTCCAATAATAATTTATCCGACTTCTGGTTACTTTTCTGTTTTTCAATTTCCTTTCTTTGGTGCACCCATGAGCTTCATTAATTACTTCCTTAGTGTCCTAGTGAGTACATTATTTTCAAAGATATAACACTATTTGAAAATTAGCAAAATAGTCCCTCCGACGGCAAAGGGCTAAGCCATAGAACCCACGGTCATAGACCCACGGTAGTTGACTTCCCACTCAAATTTGCAAGTGAGGCTGATGACAAATTTATTAAACTTAGATGAAATATGTTCCAGTGAACTTAGTGCCTCAAACAAAAAGTATATAAACGGTTCTTGGCGATGCAAGATATGTGTTTATCAGCGAGAAATAGAATTCCGTAACCAGAAAGCAAGTGTGGACGACGATAATTGAACCTTGGGATACCAAATTGATCTAAAATTGACTAAAAGAAATTTTACAATGTATGCGTGCTTCTTGCCAATTGATGCATTCCTTGCGTCTCCAAGAACAGTTTGTTTTTGGCTGCAGGTCGCTATGTTGACTGGAAAAAAATTTTATCGAGGCATTATCATTATGCCGTAAGCCTCACTTGCGAGCACTGGACCGTCAAGTATTGTGTTGTCTATGGCTTAGCTATTCATCATTTTAAGCTATACAGATTATCAGCCCCGATGGATAAAAATAAACACAATTTTGTTGATTGCTCACTTATACTGGGTAATCAAAATTTATCGTTACATTTTTTTGTTGGCATTAAATGAAACAAATGTACAAATCAAACCAAAACAAGCATGAAGTTTAACTATTCATCTTTCCGATTATCTATACTTTAATTAGTATGTCTTCCATTGGCTTCGATAACCTGTTGCAAACGCTTTGCAGGAATCACGAATGATGGCTTGGTGAATTTTTCCCATTCCTAAAAGAGTGTTGCCTTCAAAGCCTGACACGTTGCTCTCCAACATNTTACCTATACTTTAATTAGTATGTCTTCCATTGGCTTCGATAACCTGTTGCAAACGCTTTGCAGGAATCACGAATGATGGCTTGGTGAATTTTTCCCATTCCTAAAAGAGTGTTGCCTTCAGAGCCTGAGACGTTGCTCTCCAACATAGACCAAATGCAGGAATTAAGGGGATAAAGGTCTGGAGATCGAAGAACATTGAGTAAAAATGTACATAGTTAAAAAGATTGTCAAATTTTTTTTTAACCCTGTATTTCCGTTGTAAAGTGAAGGACAAGATGGAAGACAATTATTCATCTGCTGAAAGAAAGGTTTTCCCTTCTCTAAAGTTCTGAAATCGAAGGACTGGAGAAGACTAAACTACCTCTACGTTGTAGCAGTGACACTACGTTTATTAGTTCTACTTCCGATGCCAATGTCTTTTAGATACACATTTTGAGTACATCAACGAAGGGAAATGGAAAATATTCCTTAAAATAGCAGCACTGCGATGAACCAGGGATTCATTGCAGTAAATTTTTATGCCGTTATTTTCTAATGGCGCAGGCCGATAGTATTGTCACAGTAGTAGAAGTAGTAGTAATAGTTTTATCATAACTGGTGATTAGTTTGAGGTTCCAAGTCGCTTCGTTGGTATATCTGAAAATGAACAGGAAATGTAATCCAGCGCCTTAAATTCTCTGTAACTGCTGGCTGAGAAAAGAACAGAAATTTAACATAATCGTTAAGAGTAGTAGTGTAGCACACACGTTGCCCAAACAGAGTGATTTATACCAATATCGCCTCAATTATAATATCTGAATACGTCACAGGCTGGCCGAATAGAGTGCATAACATTGCTTAATAGATAATAATTAAATACCGGACAGGCTGGCCCGATAAAGTATGTAGCAGCAGGCCTAGGTAATGAAATTTAAAATGCAGCATAGGCTGGGCAGACAGAGTATGTGATAATGTCACCTAAATGATGGTATTTAAATGCGTTGCAAGCAGGCCAGTTAGAGTATAGAGCAACACTGCCTAAACAATAATATTTAAATGCACTACAGGCTGGCCAGAGGGAGTGTATAGCAACACCGCCTAAACAATAATATTTAAATGCACTACAGGCTGGCCAGAGGGAGTGTATAGCAACACCGCCTAAACAATAATATTTAGATGCACTACAGGCTGGCCAGAGGGAGTGTATAGCAACACCGCCTAAATAAAGTTGAAATGGCGACCGAGCTGCCCAGACATTGCTAGCCATACAACACAAGTAAATAACTTACTTTGCATGCGATCTCTAGACTCGGGCTGCGCCCTCAGGTCTTGTACTGCAAATGTTTCTATGCAATAAGCGACAGAGCCCGCCTGCCTGCCAAAGATTTAGGACCTCATTTTAGAATTTTAGGAAGCCATTGGAACAGCTGGGACACCAGCGCTGCACTGACCAGCTGCTCCTGATTATTGGAACTTTTACTACTGCTTTGAAAGAGTCCGGTGCTGGAAAAGGAGAAAATAGGATGCCGGTATGATTAGAAACTGGAACTGCCACTCCTGATTATTGGAAATTTTCAAGAAGCTTAATAAAAGTTCGAATGTTTAGAAAGGAAGAAATTAATAACATCTGCTCCGTTGGAAATGCTACCGTTGTACATGGTTAATGAAAGGCTTTGCTTCGATAAAAAGTGATACAGAAAGAAATGCGTCGAAGGTATACGTTTGTACCTCAAAAATTACTTGGCGTATTAATTTGAAATAGAGCCACAGGAAAGGGCACGCCGTGGAATTTTTACTTCGCATAATAAGTACACTGAGTAGCCATAATTTATCCGCTACCTCCGCTATAAGCATTTCCGAAGTTTGAATTTTCGAGCAGGTAAACCTGAGGACTCACACGACAGGAATTTGAAATGTGTTTTGTCAGCTAATTATTCGAATGCAATGGTGTGTTGTTTTCATTGCAAAAAAGGCTCTATTTGACTTCAAATTTGAAGTATGTAACATCCTGCTCTTGACTAGTGATACTTGCATGAGACAACTGATTGGTCGGTGAACATTTCGATGCATGTTTTGGGGGCCACAAAGTCTATTTGCGAGGGCACCACGAAGCGTTCTTAGGATCAATAAATATAATTATTGAGAGAGAGTGAACCGGCCTCTGCAAGAGAATAAAGGTTAACCCAGGCTCTTTCAAGAATGAATCTATGTTTCGCGTAGCACTGTTGGAAATGTTATAAGAAGATTAACCCTTTCTCTCATGAATGTATCTATTTATCTCTGAGCAATAGCATTGTTAGAAATATTATACACAGCCCACACTGTGAGAGGAGGGGTTAAGAAATAGGTTAACAGCTGTCTTCTTCACCATGACCATTCCAAGCGCTCGAAGAAACTGAGCAAAACTTGATAAAAACATTGAGGTATTTCAAGCCTCAAGAACAACCGTTACTATATATAGTGCAAAATGTGCCTTTCTTCAGCAGCAGATATTATGATACTAATGATACTAATAATGAACCATATTTATAGCTCATATAAAAGCTCTTGGAACCGCTATACGAATTTCTCTTTCAATATCCTCGCCCATATTTTTCTCTTATTTACATTATCCTGTAGATGGTCTTGAACTGGATAATGGCCCAAATCCATTAAGGTTTAACTTTCAAATAAAATTATTTAAATGTTACCGAGGCTTTATATCCTGGTCCAGAAACAGGTGAAATAGGATAAAGGTTTGATGAACACGTACGGTACTCCTTATCATGCTTAGGTGTTGGGAAGTTTTTACAGATATGCTGTACAGTTCAGAAAGTTTAGCTGGAAGAAGAGTAATATTGGCTTCATCAAGAAAGTTACTGCATTTTAACGCTTTTCTGGATAGTGGCTGCTGTAGCAGCCATTATGCAGGTGTGGGCTAAAGATAGAGTGTTTGAAATTTCGGCCTAGCAAAAGTTTGATTCTTCAATAGGATTATTAGACGTGCGAAATAAAAGTTAAGGTATTTCAAAATAAAGAATGACCTTTGCTATGATGAGAATTATTACTACAGCTTTACGACAGCTAAGGCATTTGACTTTGAATTGATGAATTTACGAGAAATTTCGAGAAACTGTACATTGAAACCTAGAAGCTTTGAAGTCTATAAAATATTTTTTTCTAATTGAACGGTCAATGATTCTTTATAAAATTCCTGAGTTAAATAAGCAGATTCACTTATTCAATGCTAATTTTCCCAGGTAGTCCTAAGAACAGGTCTAAAGCTGTTGCTTGCCACGTTTAACTGCCATTATGGCAAATAAACGGCAAAAAAACTGCTTCGTACGAATTTTTACCACTGCTTGTGATAATCAAAGTTTTATAGCCGTGTAAAATATATTCTTAGCTCTGAACAGCACAAGGCCAGCTCTTACGTTATTGTTCAAGTAATTCGACGAACACCACACCATGATAACTGCCCTGTTCTTCGTGAAGTTAACGTGATTTTAGTGAGGTTGACTGCACTTGCTCAATAAATCCTCCAATTTAACACTGATGTTCAGATTTACACTGCTGTAGTAAATTATGGCTACTCGGGACAGCTACAGCCAACCAACATCAATATGCGGCTGTTTCTATATTGACTCGACACACAATGCATAATTTTGCTGAGCAAATCGCCATCATTCCTGTAGTGTCGTAAACTATAATGCTGTGCGGATATGAGGCTGTTCTGATATGAAGCTGTGTTGATATGAGGCTGTTCTGATATGAGGCTGTGCTGATATGAGGCTGTTCTGATATGAGGCTGTTCTGATATGAGGCTGTGCTGATATGAGGCTGTTCTGATATGAGGCTGTGCTGATATGAGGCTGTGCTAATACCTACCCTGCCTTGTGTACCTTGTGGGTCTTCGGAAGAAGTCTAGGTGACGTTCCTCACGTCAGCCTACGTGTGAGTTGTCACGCTGCTGGATGTCTACCGTGGAACGGCAGTTAGCGACCAAAAAATGAGCCAGCAGCGAATTATCTCCACAGTGCACGTAACCGTTGACCGCTGGTCTATCTGTTATTCTTCTTAAATGAGAATCCGCCAATTTTTTTTAACTCTTTAGTTTTGACATCAGTGGCGTTACAAATATGCCGAGGCATTTTGTTAAACAATCTTGCTCCCCGTACGACGAAGCCATTAGAATATTTTGTGACCACAGCTTTTCCACCATCTCTGCTTGGGATACGGATATCACAGATCCTTCCAGTTCTTTCCGAGTGTCTGGCGACAATCCGCTCATTCACATTCACAGTGATACGTTCCGTAATTTTCCAAACACATATGATTGTAAATCGCTCGAATCTGCATTGGCGACAGCTCAGTCATTTGTGGTAATCGTACTCCTGCATCCCTCGAATTCTGGCCATGAACGATCGTTGGATGGCTTTAAGTTGCTGTAGCTTTTTTTCTTGTACTCGGCATCCAAAGTGGAGAACAGCATTCCATTCTTGGAAGAATTAATTGTTTCTATAGTGTGAGCATTACATCTACTACGCGTGACGGGAAAGTTCGCAAAACCCATCCCCTCCATCTTTTTCCCACAGCGATAACTCTAGCAATATGTTCTTCGAAGGTAGCATCGTCTTACATTCTCACTCCGAGGTCTCTTATAGCTGTCTTTGTTTCAGTTTTATCCCCATCGCTTGTGGTATATAGTGTGGATTCAAACACTGTTTGATTTTTCCGTATCTTAGCAGTTTGAATTTGTTTCATTGCAGGTCATATTATTTTTTGCTGACTATTGACAGATGCTTTTCAAATCTCGCGGCACAGACAGTACGCCTTCCATAGCTTGCACAGCAGCTAGTATTCGTGTATCGTCAGCAAATGACGAAGGGAATTCATAGTTACATCCGCAACCCATGTCATTGATTATTATGAAAAATAGAACAGGCCCAAGTACGGTGCCTTGTGGTGCTCCCCTGAGTACCGGCTGTCTTGATGACACTTTGTTGTTGACGAATACGCTTTGAGTTCTATTGGACAGGAATGCTTCAAGCCACCGAAAACATTTTCCACGGATACCCATGCGGGAAAGTTTTAACATTAGGATTCCGGGGTCAACATTGTCAAAAGCCTAAGAAAATCTAAGGCTATTACGTCCACATTCTTTCCTTGGCACAATGTCTCTACAATGGAATCATAATGCTCCAATAATTATGAAGTAGTGGAGCGTTTATATCGAAAACCATGTTATTTTGATGTGAGTAGGTCATTACGTTCTATAGGTGGTGCACTAGGTGCTTACGGAACACCCTTTCAAACGTTTTCACTACGTGGCTAGCCAATGAGACAGGTTTATAGTTAGCTAGGTCTGATACGGAAATGGAAATAAGAAAGAGTTAGATATCCTTTAAAACGTTGGGTACCAAGCAAATGTTCTTCATAAAGGAAATAAAAGTGAAAATAAATCAGGCACTTAGAGGTTAACTACATTGTCCCCGAAAAGAAATTTTTGCTGACACCTTTACCAACATATATGGTATGGAAAACAAATACGATAGAACAACATGTTATTACGCTAAAAGTTTACCAAGAAATCTATTTTAAAAGTCACGTTTCTCAACTCTGTACAGCAGGGATAACTGCATATCTTCGCATCAACCACACGAAATTACTAACAAGTAACTAGCAGACAGTTCCGTTACGCGTCCGGTCTTAAAATGCTTCATCTTAGGCAAAGAATGCTGTTGGACAAACTATGCAAACTACTAATTAACTCTAAGAAATTTCACTGTAATATAAAATTTTCATAACTCCCATATAAAAAAAGATGAATCTACGAGAGAATTTGAATACGATATTGTAATTTCACAAAATAGAGCTTGATGAAAAAAATAAATGTAACTCTTTAGAGGCGAAAGCAGAAAACTGATTTTAACCAAACACTGTAAAAGAACTCTGCACTCCATAAAAAGTAACCATAAGATGAATTGTGCAAAGATCTAATTTTATCCGATCGAGTTTTTTGCATTTTACAAAACTAACATAACGTTTTATGGAACAGTTACGTTTGGATAAACAGTACGAACAAGTGGAACAACGATATTCAGTAGATTTGTGGCATTGCGTTGTACCTGTGAAAAACTAGCATTTTGCATGAACAATACAAATCACTTTTGGCAGCCAACCCAACTTTTGTGTGACGCCGTACGTACGTAGGGCGCCAGTGCATTTTGACATCGACATGGTCTCAAACTTTCACTTCCAGCATTCTTGTAGAACTCCATAGAGGCTATATTTTGCACGTGATGTCTACTGACTTTAGTTAATGGCTGTAGAAGGCTCCATACGTAGCCTATTTTCGTGATTTCATCAATATTGCGTTAGTATTGTAATATTTATTAGTTTGTCCGTGAATAAAAGATGATAAATCTACGTATAGGTCTTCTTGAGCATATAATGCAATTCCTCTTTCAAAATTTCTTCGCACACGCTTGTCATAGCGATTGAGAGAGGAAATAAAAAACAAGGAAAACTCATTACTTCATGACAAAAATAGGAGCCCTTTAGCTATACAGTAGAACAGAAATTGGGGAAGAAAAAACAGTGAAAAGACTATCAGTAGGAATACGAAGAACAGAGAATCGATTCAGAAGACTCAGCACATGCTATGGTAGCCCATGTGGTCACGTCGAGGCCGTGTCTAACGATCAGATATCATAGAAAAGTTAAACCATCAACTACAGACACGCGCTATGACATTACTGCTTCATTACTGGCATAAAATAAAGAGATTGATTAATTTACGGTATCCGAAAAGCGTCTAGTCACACAACCAGTCAGCATCACTACCATAGTATAAACGAGTTTAGCCACAGTCACAATTGCCCGAATTTGCTAAGGTTACACCATTGTAAGACTTACTGTCTTGTATAACTTGCAACGTCTCTGCATTCCGAGAAGAACACACTATATGAACCCCGCGCTCGTAATTGTAACTGTAAACCGTTCTGCACAAGCTGAGTACTCGGCTAATGATCTAGAGTTCGTTGCACGCTACTTGAGCTCCTATACAGAGGGAATGCTGGAACTTCGTATATGAACTTGCTAGTGGTAACAGTGAGGTACAATGCAGGTCGGTCGGCACATGTTTGTATCCATCATGAGGAAGCTGTGACCAGATTTGCTCATCGTAGCGGTGGCACCATGCTAGGTTTCAGCTACTAGTCTTCAATCCAGCTTGCGATTATTAATATTGTAATACAAACAACACATATCATGAATTAATAGAGAAGGGATAACCAGGATAAAACAGCCATTCAATTCTTTTCCGGACAACTAGTTTCTTCGTAATACTGTATAATCACCATCATATCCAATGGATAAAGAGCATTTTTGATACGCCGAGTAGAAAAGTTCCTTTTCTGTCAAGCTTTTTTATATATTGCAATTTAGAAACCTAATATCATACCCTACGGATAACTAGCGACTAGGTAGATTATGTAAACAATTAATTTCAATCCAGTTATTTCCTTGTAACTTGGTAAAAGCCACACGCGTGGCAGCTACGGAGCAAGAGGAGCCCCTCGATCAACTCTGCGATCTTCTCTGTTTCCATCTCCACTATCGCTCAATATCGACATTTGAAGGCAAACAGGGCAGAGACGAAGTTCCATCTTGGAAGGACTGCTGTAGATCAGAGTGGGCCAGTGGGTGTGTGTGTGTGTGTAAACTGCGCTATTCATCAGCGAAGTCTATTGCAGTAAACACAGTAGCGCTTTGGTAGCTGCAAGGCAATCGCTTACTGAATTCAAACGCATATTGAATGGTTCTTAGTTCAGCTGGTCTCTTTGTCGGTGATTTGAAATAGTTTTGCCAGCAGCAGCGTTAACTACGTACCGGTCTTTATTCTCTTAGGCTTGCATTGTAAATCCAGTTTTATATAACAGTAGTCAGTAACATAGTTTGATAATCATCAATTGCTGATATAGGGCCAAGCGCGGCTCCATCAATATAAGAAATTGTACCACACGGTCGAATAAAGCTCTAAAGACAAAAGAAATTACTTTCATAACCTCGAGCCCAACTCTAAAATTACAAAAAAAAAAAAAATGCTAGCCACATGAACACACACAGCTCCAGAGATATATGAAGGCGCTGCACTATGGCTGTCACTTATGAAGGCGCTGCACTATGGCTGCCACTTATGAAGGCACTGCACTATGGCTGCCACTTATGAAGGCGCTGCACTATGACTGCCACTTATGAAGGCGCTGCACTGTGGCTGCCGCTTAGAGCCACTCTATCCTTGCTGTTCATGATCGTCATTCTGTTGAGGATTGGAAACGCTGTATTCGCGGCTATTTCTTTTTTGCCCTTTCCCTATATATATGTGAGTGTGTGTGTGCGTGTGTGTAGGTGTGTGTGTGTGTGTGTGTGTGGGCACGAGCTCAGGTGCGAGCCCGAATGTTTCTTCTGCAGGAGATATTACAGCTAGCCGCAGTTGCTGATGACGAGGTTGGTTTGAAAGTTAGGTAGGTTCTATATATTTCCTCTCCTGTTCCGCGAGGTGGACCGTCGATCGAGGCAGCCGACCAATTCTGCGGATCTTCTGCCTTCTCTTGTGCAGAGGGCAACAGAAGAAACCAACCACACAGGTGTTTCTTTCTTCTATCTTCGTCTCTGTTCGTTTTTCCTTTCTTGCCCAGTGTTGCATGGCTGAGTGAATTCGTTCGGCTGGGCCGTGTAGGGTTAGAGATGCTCCCGCTTTATTTCCTGTCAGCAGGGGTGCACCTGACATAATTAAAGACACAGAATTCACTTATATGATTTCGCCGTCACTCAAGACCTTCCGGTAGAAATGATGAGACAAATATTTGACCTTCGGTGCAATGCGGCTCAGAATTGCTGTGCTAGCAAACCTTCTTACAAATCAATCTAATCGAGTGCTATTTAAGACTTTCTAAAAAGGCGCACAACTTGTTATACCAGGGTTGTTCCAAAAGTAATGCCTTCTTTTTTTTATTTTTTAATCTGCTTAAAGCAATCCAAGGGGATTGCAAATTGCATTGTTATAGGGACTGCAGTTATGCACTCACGACCTGAAAAAGTTCACCTCTTCGTTGCAGATATTGAAGGTGTGGTACTCTAAAAGAGCAATCATACCATGGACGTGAGTCAGAAGCAGAGGTTCCTCATTGAATTCCTCCATCCAGAAGATAACTGAACCAATCAACATTCACAGCCACCTTCTGAACCTTTAAGAAGCCAACACAGTTGAAGTCAGCACATAGGAGATAGGTTCATCGATTTCAGACTGGTGGCAGATATTTGAGTGACAAAGTTCGACCCGGACACCCACCTACAGCCACCACCTCGGAAAACAAAGGGTGTCTTGACAAATTCTCCCGCACCGATCTGCTGGTTACGGTCATTAGCAGTTGTGTGAAGTTGGATGTGGATTTCAAATCTGACCGTTGCGTTCAAATGCTGACCAAGATGAACGCTGAGATTGGCCATATAAGGACAGAGACAAACAAAAACATTCCGTTTACAGCACGACAATGCCAAGTTACACACAAGTTTGAAGACCACGGAATGTATAGTGACAAAGTTCGGCTGGACGGTGTTGTCTCACACACCGTATTAGTTCTGACCTGGCACCGCCAGTCTTCCAATTGTTCGGACTTCTGAAGGGCGCATTACTGAGCAGCGTTTCCACAACACCATCGCCGTAATCGCAGCCGTAAAAAAATGTAGAGCAAGGCGCTAATTTATCGCTGGCAAAAGTGTATTAAAAATGGTGGTGACTCCCCGTGTACTACGGGAAATGGCTCCACTCTTCCACCCAATTGAAAATGAATGGGATGGAATTGGCCACTGTCACCCAACAACGTGACTTAGGAATCACTATTACAAACAAACTACAACACAGTCAGCAAGTCGACAGGAGCGTGAAAATGGCGAGCAGAGTACTCGTATTCATCACCAGAAACTTCGAATATAAGTCCAAGGACATAATCGTCCCACTGTACAAGGCATTAGTGAGGCCACACTTAGAATTTGCTGTTCAATTCTGGTCGCCACATCTCTGTAAAGATATCGATAAAATGGAAAGAGTCCAATGCAGAGCAACGAAATTGATACCTCAGCTGAGAAACAAGTCGCATGAATGTCGCCTAAAAGAACTGGGTCTGATCTCTCTCGAGCAAAGACGACTGAAGGGGCAACTAATAGAAACATTCAAGTACTTGAATGGCTTCAACGACGTACCCATAACGGGACTCTTTGAAAGAGACCTTAATGATCGCTTGCGAAACAACGGTCAAAAACTCCAGCATAAAGCTCGAAAATCAACCTTAAGTCAGCAGTTCTTTCCCTATTTCATTGTCAGCATTTGGCATAGACTACCTTCTGATGTTGTTTCTGCGGAGTCGGTCAACTCGTTTAAAAATCGTCTTGACATACACTGGGAGAGATATCCTCCTCAGCTAAGAACTCCTCCGTTTCATTTTACAGTTTTTTTTATACTAATATGAAACAAGGTGCCGGCCTTCCTGATGTTTGTCCTTCAAATGGGCAACAATTATTTTTTACTTTCGTCTGCGTATCTTCCACTGATGGTCTTGAAATTTTCGTGTGTCATTAAAGTTCAAAGTGATGGTGCAGTTTGCTATTAGTGCCTTCATTACCTTGTAAGAGGAAAAAGATATGATATTCTATCTGGGCAAATCTCTACATTCATTGGTTTGCTGGATTCGCTAAGCAATCTAGTGAAAAATTGTGACATAGAGGTAGATCTTTTGGTAAATTTTTACAAAAAGCCAATATAGCACCCAGATAATTCACTACAAGATATCGATAGCAGTATATTAGAGAAGTGCAGGGACACCCACATATATCAGTCGGAAATGCATAGTTTTCGAGATACTTGACTTTAAAATTTCCCATTGTTTTTCTACGGGAGAAACTAGCAGCCTTTATAATAGGCTTGCTAACGACCCCAGATGAACCAAACCTAGACCAACCCAACGTAACCCAAACTAAGTTAATCCAGGCTTATCCAACCCAGCCTAACCCAACCTAACCCAACCTTACCTAACTCAACCTAACCCAAGCTATCCCAACATAACCTATCCCAACCAAACTCAACCTAACCTAACCCAACCAAACCCAACCTAACCTAACCCAACCAAACATAACCTAATCTAACCCAACCCAACCTAATCTAAATAAACTATGAAAAGAGGTTTTCCATTACACTCTGAGAGTGTGATTATTTTCTCTCATAGAAAAACAATAGGAACTTCAAAGTCATGTATCTCCAAAACTATTCATTTCCGACTGATATATATGGGTATCACTGCACTTCTCTAATAAACTACTATCTGTATCTATACAGTAGGAGTGAATTAGCTGGGCGCAATATTAGTTTTTTGTAAAATTTTAATGATCATTTAACCCCTGTCAGAAGTTGACGATTGTTAAAAGAAAGGTGTATGACATAAGTGAACACTGTTATTCTTGTGCACATCTGCATATATGGTTGAGAAAAATCTTCCAAACAACACCTCTCAAAAACTCAGAAACTCAGCATATCAATGACAATTACAGCATTGCAATTGCTGTCCCATTTCACCTGGTGTTACTTTACCCGACCAGGTATTCAAGTCACAAACATAAGCGTGTCAAAGTAACTTACTGAAAGACTCAAGAACACCGAACAAGGAATACTCCTTCTGACTTCATTAATAACTCTGCTAATTTGAGCAAAGTCTCGCAGCAACTGAAGTCTCCTGAGCGTTGCGCACAAACCCTAATTTGTCTCAAGGAGTCAACATTTACTGAAGTTCTCAGTTGTAAGAGGGAAGAAGCGGACTCACTTGAGCCCTGCTGAGCTTGTCCTGAAGTTAGGAGGCATTTCTTTCGAGAAAATCGGATGAAATACGAACAAGCTTTGAACAAGCTTGGGGACTTCATTGCAGGATTGCGTTGTACAGTGAGACAGGCAGTCTGCAAGTGCTGATACTGCAAATAAAGGCTATTTAAAACGGGGATAAAAACCTTATTAAGTTAGTAAATGGGATAAAATGCAAGTAAACAAGGAAAAAATAAGTTACTGTGTTACTAAGGGCAAGATTGTGTAGTGTATTTAGGCTCTCAGTCAACGGCTGTTAGGAAGTACTGACACTGAAGAGAAAAGCTGTTAGAAGGAGAGTAGGATATAATCATAGTGTCTAGTTACGTTGATTAAGAGATTGCAAGTTAGATGGAAGCAGGTACAGTGTATGGTGATTCCTAGTAAACAAGATACAGTGCCATTGAAATTGATGCTAGGGCCAAGCTCATTTGAGTTTTACCTTCACCTTCGACAAACTAGCAAGAAGTCAACAGACCTTTATTTCTATATATACTGGGATTAAAAGGTATGGACCAGAGATGATGCTGTCCAAGTAGAGCAGACCTTAGAACTGAACTTCAGATTATCACTAGTTTACTGTGCTCGACGTACATACAAATTTACAGCTAGGATACAACTTTGGCCAAATTTTGGCCGCTTGTTGCAGTTCTTTCTTTTTGCCTCATTGCTTTCATGCCAGAAAGGCTGAGACAAATACCCATTCTTGACTGACGATCACCATAATATTAAACAAAACGGGCCAGAACTTTTATTGTGTGAAAATTTGAGCTTGATATTTGGTCCTATACGTTTCGGTAACAAGACAGGGCGACGATCACGCTCGTACTAACATTGTTTGGAATTAATATCAGCCGTCGCCTACGAAGCTATAGACTGAAAATAGAGTAATCACGTGCAATGTACTCTGCATAGCAGAATCATAACCACCCACGAACATGAATAATGAAAGGGTGTCAGTGCAAGCCATTTACCGTCAACATATATACTAAACTAGTAAAAGTAGAAATTTAATTACCCCCCACGACGCATGTTTCGCTGTACCTCAGGTCATCAGGTGGGAGTTTGAAAAATTTTATTTATAAGGATATTGTGAAATTTTTGGCAGGTTATCACTGGAAGATGTAACTGTGGTAACGAATTTTCGAAAGATGTCATTGTCATTTACAATCTTGCAAACGTTATAACTGAATTGAAATTTTTTACCAAAATGAAAGTACGGGCAGTTATCCCTCCCCTCATATTTTATGAAATTTTATTATTTAGTACTTCCAAGTACTCGATAATATTTTTTTGGATCAAGGGTTACAGTTATACAGGAGATGGAAGCACAGATGGTGAACCTAAATACTAGTGCAACATAAAACAAGGCCTGGAGAAGGTCTCCACCTAGAGCTAAATGCGCAGGATTTGTCGTAACATAAAAAACGAACCTGCTATTTTTTTACAATCAACAGTTATACCGTGTTTATTTTATAAATGAAATTTTTCTTTCGAGTAGTGCAGTAAAATTTGAGACTTCATTTTCGATGCATACGTAGTAAGATTTGTAGCGCTGAAGCTGTAAGTTTACCGCTACTCCAGGAATATCATCTGTAAATAATATAAAGAGTGGGTCAAATGCTGCAGTACATGATACAGTTTATAGTTAAGCCTTATTCCAACTGAATGTACCACAGCAGGTGTAGAGTTAGTGCAGTAACGGTACGACAGTCGTATCGTAGCACTAACGTTACCACAATGATGTTATAGTCGTTACAGGTGCTACAGTTCCAATTATACTTAAACTAATATATGTATCTCTACAGTCAATGTTGTTAAAATTGCAATCATTACAGCTACTGGCGTTACACTGATGTAGTTACGAAACTTACAGTTGCAACTATTAAAACAGATATGGTAATGCAGCTGTTTCTATTAGAAGCTGTCATTATTACAGTTACGAATTTATTATTATACATTTTATTTTAAATAGAGTAATTCTGATATTACAAATCTAAGTTCTTAAAATGGTGAATAGTTGCGAATAATATTCAAATTCGATTAAATACATTTTAAACTCAATATTGGGCACAATATCTACCATGTATTTTTTCTTACATATTTATAAAACTTTCTTGAAATTGCAAAGTTTTTCAGATATTTTGTAAAGCTGCTGTCATTAGGTACACAGCTTACCTCAACATTATGTGGCGTGATCGTGCAAAAAGAAAAAAA
>LQNS02278155.1:7216460-7235374 GCA_001587735.2 Parhyale hawaiensis
TTCTTTATAGATTTGCTGATCTGTTTTCCAGCAAGCGGCTTTTTGGTACCGACATAATAAATTATAGTCCAGTTCCACAAGTTTTAATGCGAATGTTGGCATAAAACTAAGATAAATGACGCTCTAAATTGAGCAATGAAATTAATTTTAGCTGCTATTCTAGGTTCTTATGATGAACAAAAATTTCAGTTTGAATAAAGTGACATTTTTTTTAAGTACAATGGTTAAGCTGAAACAATATTTTTAGTGGTGCCGTAGGTATTTTCAAACGAAACTTTTAGGTATATACTCAGCATACTACAAAATTGCGTCCGCACTAGGTCATCTTTTTATTTTATAACGGGTTTTGGGAGAAGTAAAATGTTTTAGTGGTTGGACAGAGTCAATGCAGCTACAAGAAAACCGTACCAAACCTGAGAATTTTAGACATGAAACACTATTACAAACCCGTTACGTAAACACGCGTATGTGTCTGTTTATTGTCTATTTTCAGGTTTATGTGAAGTTGTAGTTCTCTGTTTGTCTGTCCAGAGTGTCCACCCAAAAAGAGGCAGAAAGAGTTAAGCCATTATCCTAATCTTTTTCATGTAGTCAGGTGAGTTGACTGAAATGAGAAAAATACCAAAAACTTAGAGTTAGCCGGCCATAAAAAAATTACGGCACTTAATTTGTAACTCCTGACTCTGCACTTTCAATTTCTTCTCCCACCCACCCTTACCGCGGGTGATGGTCTGACGCCACGAGGCATTGTAGTTTCTTTACATTTTCCTTAATTGGTTGATTTCTTCACTTATGAACCATTTTACATAGACATGTTAGCCAGTCTAATCGTAGCTAGGACACGACTGAGGCACGTAGCGTCTGTTGACAACAGCTTGACCAATTTAATGTTTGATATTTTATTTTCGCTCATTTTCTCTCTACTTTCTACCAGCACAATAAAAACGGTCTGTACTGTCCGGAAATTAGGAAGTGAACAAGCTGATCTCAGCTGATATATGAAATTGAAAATCAGGTACACAACTGCATTGATGCCAATGGAAAAAGAACAACTGACACAGAAAACGAAGAGCTTGTCGAGCAACTTCTTTGCCGTCATTCTGAGGGAAAAATACACTTGTATTAGTTATCTCAACGTAGTTTTACATTTTTACTTCCGGGAATAAAAGACGCGGAGACCATATGGTAAGGAACTCGTATGTTAGTGTGTTAGCATTCCTAGAGCTACGATGTGGCTTTCTAGAGAAGAGCAAGGATATTGAACCATTAGGGTTACTGCACACACGTGTTACCTTAATTGGTTATTTAATAACATTAAAGTAATTTGCATTTTGTAAGTTACAATAATGTTGCCAGTCATGTGACAAACGTTTCACAGACACACAACTGTTTCATTATTTACTCATAATGTCAGTCGGTTTTATGTAAATTATTTGGCAAATCACAGGTTTTGTATCAATTCAATAAAGGGAATAATCTTTTTTTGTTTTATGTCTGGAAGTGGGTGATAATTTTTCTTTTCAACGATGTTGGAAAAGAGAATTCAGTTTGATTTGCGTTAATTTTGGAAAGGGGAGATCATTATTGTTTTGTACTAATTCTGAAAGAGATAGATCATCATTATTTTGCGCCAGTTCCGGAAAGGGGAGATCTTTATTGTTTTGTACCAATTCTGAAAGAGATAGATCATCATTATTTTGCGCCAGTTCTGGAAAGGGGGAGATCATTATTGTTTGTACCAATTCTGAAAGAGATAGATCATCATTATTTTACGCCAGTTCTGGAAAGGGGAGACCATTATTGTGCCTATTAACTATGGAAAGTGGAAATCGTTTTTCTGTATCAGTTCTACAAAGCAGAGATCAGTATTATTGTGTGAAAACTCTGTAAAGAATTTCGAAAAGTTGTTGGCTAATTCGAAAAAGTACGAGCAAATAAACAGTTACGAACCAGTTCTTAAGCTCTTGAGGAGAAGCTCATATAAAATAAAAAGGCAACACACCGCGTGGGAATAAATCTTTAGAAAAAAGAAATACGTTTCCTTCCAAATACAAAACGATGTTGCCATCAACTATTATAAAACGCTACGTCACAAAACGTTGTAAGCTCTTAAAATGGCCAGTACTAAAATATTACGGCTAAGATGGCATCTCCCATTTATTTCAGCTTGGAAGATTTTTTGCATTGTTAGATATGAAATGATTTTGAAGGCAACGCTTTTGTCAGAATGAGCGTAACAGTGATCTTGTTAAAAGCTATTGGCTACGTTATGGTTTACCACTGCCCACAAATTTTTGGTAAAATATGAAACCAATATTTTGTAAGAAATTTCGTGCAAAACGTCGTCCGACTATAAATACGCAATAGACGTAATACTAATGTTAACGAATGTATCTATATAGTGTGAATATTTAGTTCGCCAATAACAACAATAACTGGTGTTTTTGTACTCACGCTTGAAAGGATATATTACTCGAGGAAAGCGCTGCTAAGGATAAAGAACCCAAACGAAGTTATCACATATTACATTCTAAATGTCATTAACGTTGAGTCAATGTGAAAGTCAGTGCAATCAATGCCATTGTTTTAAAAGTTTATTTGCACTGATTTTCTCTCTCCAACAATGCCCAAAACGTTGTTTTGTAATAAATTTACGCAGTGTATTCCGTTCAAGCAGTAATAACTCACTGTCAAAATATAATATGAATAACTTAATACCCAGTCTTTTCGAAGTCTACGGGCGTTGCATTGGATGCACATATCCTATCAGTGACTGCGCACAGAGAGCAATACGTTCCCTATATACATACAGTCTCTCAGCATTATGAGAACCAAATAAATTCTCCCGATTTCTCCAAAGCTTTTCCCCAGAAAACCAGTCGAGAATTTTTGCCGTCGTTAAGCTAGAGCGAATCCTTTCGTATTTCCTCGATAAACAACAAATCCATACAAACGCAAGCCCCTAAATCTTGGCTGTAGCTGGGATTATTGACTGAATCTCTACCTCATTTGCAAAGTCAGCCACATTTCTTTGCTTTTTCATCTCGACTGTATCAATAACATGGGAGTGAGGCGTCGCCATGGCGCAGTGGCACTTCATAACACGAGACTCATTGTAGAGAAAAGAAAAAAATGCTGATATTTGCGGCGCTTCACCGCAAGAGGGCCTCACAGCACTTATTACAGTCCAAGAAGTAGTCGAGTAGTAGTAGTAGTAGTAGTAGTAGTAGTAGTAGTATAGTGTTCAACGTGTCTGTGTTTCTGTATTTCCGCACCCAGGACTGCCAAAGCATCGACATTGCTCCACTATTGTGGGTTTTTTCAAAAATCCCATTGACAGCCCTGGCAACGGCATCAGAAGCGGCTTAAAAACGGCATGACCGCTGGCTAATACAGAGGTGGAGGTGTATCGTCGCACCAGTTAGCTTCCTAGACTATATTGGAAGAGCGCGTGAAGGCGGGAATGCAGTTTAATATACGGTATAACTATGTGTGCTGCAGCCAGAATACTGGAAAGAGTGACGGGCCGCAAGGCATGCATAGAGGTACGTTGGTTCTATTTCTAATTCATACCAACCTCAACCTTAGATTTATTCTGCGGCATCTTATATTAGTTCTATCAGTTATGTGAGAATCCAAACATAAAAGGGATGTGTATACATTAACTCCTGCCGATATTACCATCAAGAAAAACTTTAGTTTTACTTGCCAAATGCAAGATAAAAATTAGAGGAAATAAGGTCGGTGTACTATTGAATATTTGTTATCTGTATCTACGAAAATTCTAATTTTACTCACTGAAGTCTCTTATAAAAATCAAAGCAAAATAGCGGTGTCAATGCAGACCTTAGATATGCTCTGAGAAATGCTTAACAAAATTATTTAGAAGGTGCTGGGATGAAACTTCTTCAGTTTTTTAAAGGGACCTTTTATGAAGAAAATTTACATTTGGCTATGAATGATAATTACCTCCGCCAAGGAGGTTATGTTTTTGTCGTGTTTGTCCCTTTGTCTGTCGCCAAGATTGCTCAAATGTTATGGACGTATTTTTAGAAAATTTACCGGGATTGTTAGGCATGTTAACAGCAACAGATAATTAGTTTTTAGTAAAGATCAGTCCATCTGTTTGTTTGTCTGCCTCATTTTTCTCAAAATCATAATTCAAAAAGTTATGGACGGATTTTCATGAAATTTAAATGATTTGTTAGGTATAACACGACGAGTAAATGACCAAACTTTTGTGATAATATCTTTTTTAGTTTGTGCGTGTGTCGCTGTGATTGATTTTATGCTTGTTAGCACAATAACTGAAAAAGTAATGGATGGATCTTTATGAAATATGCAGGACTTGCTATTAATGCTAAAAGACATCAATGGTTGAATTTTGGTGATGATCGGTTAGACCGTTTGTGTGTTTGACTTATATTTGTTTATAATGCTTTTTAGTAGCATATATCAAAAAGTTAAGATCGGATCTTTTCGAAAATTACAGAAACTATTTTATGTTTTTAAAAAGCATAAATGATCAAATTTTTGTGTTGATACAACGAAAATCATAGTTTTGGAACTAATTTCAATTTTTCCTTACCGTTGCTTTGCTTGTCGGAGGAATGCACTCTAGTTTATACTGTAATTTTACTAGTGTACTATACTATACCTGCTATTGATCTTCTGTATAAATCCTCTAAATCATAATTACGTTTCCTATGATGCTTAAGCCTTGAGCTTGAAATTGCTTAACTTTTTTGCCTATTTTACGCGAAGTCAAACTGAATCCAAAGTCTGCATATTTCCAATATTGTTTATAAGTTCCTTATTGAAGTTTTCAGTTGCTTTTATTTATTTATTTCTTAGTTTACTGGAAACCAATTTTAACTGCTGTGTACATAGTGGGAAAGCAATTCACAGTTTTACACTCAAAGTGTGCTCTCCTTATGCTTTCACCGTATTTATTAGAGCTTTCTGCACAGTCCTATGCATCTCCCAAATTCAGCATATTGTTCTACGATGAAATTTGCTTTAGTATTAATATTTGAAAGATTTGTCGTCCTTGAAAATCCGCTGTAATTCTTAACTTTAAAATTTTCATTAACATTGAATTTTTTGCACATTTCTAAAAAAATAAAATAGGTGTACATCGTATCTTTCGCATCTTGAGACGTCAACTTTACCTTCTAGTTTAAAGTTTGCAGACCATTTGATTTTCATAATTTTACTTCTTCCTCACTCACCAGAAGCAACTTTTTATTGCTAATTTACCATTAGGATAATTTCAAGCATTCCAATATCGCAGAAAACCAAATTTAGCTCGACTGTACCGTGTCTTCGATCTTCCATAGCAATCACTCAGGATGTCTAAACCGGCTCAATACCATAGGCCCTGTAACAATCTTGTGGAGGGGATCAGCTGCTTCTGAGTCCACGTGTTCCTCTTGTCTACAGTTTGGGCTTGATTGAATGCAAACCAAGAACTACAGAACTGCGGTGCTGGGGCTTAACTTTAGCTTGATGGCTGCATGTCGAACAGAACAGTATTTGAATATTCGTAAACAATTTCATTATTCGACTATAATGTAGATACTAAAATGAGTAATTCTATTAGTGAAGAGATTAAACCACAAATACTGTATAATTAGTTTGAAGATTTGGTAAACAGTGCAATGCTTGAGTTTCAATTTACCATTTTTCATCATACATCAATGCAATAGTTTCGAGGGTCCACAACCAGTAATATCAGTCTGAGAAGAAAACAGTGCACAGTAAAATACGTGAGTTATCATGGATAACTTCCTCATTCACTGTAAATACCACAGACTGTTTCATCATTCTGAAAAAGTTACAAACGGTGCAATGTAGGAGAATCCGAAGATAATTAAAGTTTTTCAGTTCACAAACTACCTAATTAGATTTCTAATTTTTAACATCCTTTTAAGCAATACAACTCCTCAAATCAAACCAGGCCATTGTGACAAGAGTACGTTTAATATTAGGAAGATAATAAATTGATGAATTCCGGCATTAGCTCCTAACACTGTTTATTACTTGCTAGAGCACAATAATTGTTACTGTCACTACTCATTTGTTGAGATACTGTCAGCAACAGCAATTAAAATTATGAATCCATTTATTTTCTCACATGGGTGCAGTGCACTACAAATTGAAGGCGCAACACTGTGAGGTATTCATTCTCATGAACTAGAGCGCTCTGAAAGCGCATGCCTCCGCCAAGCGAGGCAAAAGTAGCAAAAATTCAAAATTCTATGTATAAACTCCAAATTTTGATCAATTGTGCCTTTTGATAGTAATAACAGCTAGTGGAATTTTCTTGAAGATCCGTTTATAACGCAAAAACTCTGTCAAAGATATGGCCTTGGATCAAGCCTGGTGGAAAGGAAAATCATATCAAATAGAACCTAGGTACGTTTCAAAGCAAAGCGGGCATGAGAAAATGCAATACTTCGACTTCCGAACATATATTCTAGAAACTAAACTTGCGAACGTAATTCAGGGCTGAAGTTTTATTGTATCTCATCTTTTTATTACTTGCTAGAGCACAATAATTGTTACGAACATAAAGGTATTGCTTAGAGCTGAGGCAGTTGTTTTCTACAGTTAATAATACGAATCTCTATTTGAAGCAATTGCTTATTATTCTGTGCGCAATTTGTGGAATTTTGAAACAAACCGCTTCAAATAGTTAAACAACAGCAGAGAAAGTATACATCTAGTTTCTTGAAATATCTTTTGTTAGTAAAATAAGGAGTATAAATGACGTACTTTTAGGAAACCTAATTTTTAAAGCAGCAAGATGAATGTTCTAGCACATTGCAAGATGAAGTACACTATTGTTAGTTACCACATTCTTAGTTTGCATTTTAATAGATAAGTTCTCAAGTAACGCTTTTATGTGATTCATGCTAAGGAATCTTTCAGTATCAACAGTGTGTGATATTTCATAGGCAATATATATGCATTAAAATAATTGCAAACATTTTTCATGAAAATATTTTGCGTTATCCATCAGACTGATTGTTCCACGTTACATCATATTAATTTAATAATGAACTATCTTAGAACCTTAGCTGCTGACATTGTTCATATTAACTCTATCGCATTTAAGCACCTATTAAGTCTTAATACTATAGAAAAAATCAGTCTACGGTATCTACGTTATAGTTCAAAGTTACTGCTAATTTGTAGTTTATACCTCAAATACACTGGGATGGAAGTGTGTCTTAATACAAAGTTCAACCTTTTGTCTGTACATTATAGTGTAAAATTACCACCAACTTGTACACTCAGCTTCAAAGCTACAGTTGACTGTTTTCAAAATGCTCTACCAAATTCTACGGAGATAATGACGACACACGACTTAATACTGAGTTTCTGTAGACGTCGCACCATTAGGATTCCTGGTAACACCTTGAAATAAAAATAGCTCCTAGACTTCTTTCCCCATATAAGACCTTGGCTACGATTTTTGGAGACAATCTTTAAATACTTAGCATATTTGTTCAATCTTGCATACGTTCCAGGCAGAGATGTTTACCGAAAACGCAGGTCTCTGTTATTGCTCCATAATAGGGCAAAGTCAACACTGGCGCCGCTCAGGCAAGTGTCACAAAAGCTCTTCGCCTGAAAAGATTATTCAAAAAGGAATATTCCTGAGAGTAAGTCTAGCTCGAGCGCTGCTTGCTCAGCTAGCGAATTTTAAATGGTCTGGAAGGAAGGGGCGGATACTCTCAGCGACGTCGTTATAGTGACTCAGAAGAAATTTTTTTGTTTATAGTTACTAAGAACAAAGCTTGATTCTGATTCAGGAACAGGAGTACAAGAGTACATCTCACTGCAGTGTAAATGTGGTTTGAAAGTTAAATTTGAGATGGCTAAAAAATTAAAGCAAACATACACGCGTATATACATAGTACCAGCAGTGAAGGACTCGATTAATGGAATTTCGGACAGCTCACCGATTAAACAAAGCCGTATGTAATTTTAAATTTGAGCTTTGGAAATAGCGTATATGTACATGCATAAAC
Source organism: Parhyale hawaiensis (assembly GCA_001587735.2). Classification (NCBI taxonomy): domain Eukaryota; kingdom Metazoa; phylum Arthropoda; class Malacostraca; order Amphipoda; family Hyalidae; genus Parhyale; species Parhyale hawaiensis. The sequence goes on from LQNS02278155.1 coordinate 7,224,500, forward strand.
ATATAAACACACCACGGTGCTTGTTATATTGTTTGATATATTAATAAATACGGACGTACTTATTATGAATAAATATATGGTGTTGATGAAATAAACTTATGCCCTGTAATCCACCATTAGGTATATCAATAAGTAAAACAGAAGGCCCTAGTCCTTATTTTCCTGCATGTCTAGTAGTCACATACTCAGTGATCAATATTGTACACTGCGTACGCCTTCATTATGCAAATCAATGTTTTCGTAATGAGGTATAAATGGAGGTGAATTTATTTGACAAACACATATTCAGAAAAGGAACTTACCTTTAGTGAAATAAAAGTAATTTCACCATAATCAGGAGTTTCATAAAGTACGGTTTAGCAACATCCATCGAACAGCCATGTGGAAGCCGTCCGGTTTCATTATGAGAGGAGACGTTGTTGAGTAAACATATAAAAAAAAGATGTCTGCTGATGCCGATCATGCTAAAATTACTTCCACTCATGCAACTGGAATTTCTACAAAGGAAATATTTAAAAATATAAATCGTGACCATCGAACGATCAAAGACATTGTGCATCGTGTTAAACGGAGAGAAAAACATAAAATGGGGATCATTAAAGGGAAAGCTATCATACAAGGATAATCGTAATGTGAAGATTTAGAGGGGAGACCATGAAATAAGTAAAGCAAATCTTGATGAAGCTGGCCACCCTGATATGGGTAAAGCAAAGATGTACAAAGCCCTGAAGACCCTTGACAGAGTATCGAACCCCCTGAAAAGAACTTCAATGAACAAGTAAGACAAACCTATAGGCTAGATTAGGTGCATAGGTATCTGAAATGAAATTCATGAATATTTTATTCGTGGATGGATGTGGGACGACTCTTGATGTGTCAGATGGTTGGTCATGTGCTTGGATACGATGGGGCATCAGCCCAGATTTTGGAATCGTGGTCAACGAGTTGGCGGAGGCATAATGTCTTGGGCAGGAATCAAAGCCGATGTCATTATGAGAGGTACAGCTCAATGCACAAGCCTACTGTGAGCTCCTTGGCAGCTGCTTCGTGCCATTTTTTGCTGGACCAACCGCTGTCTTCACGAAAAACCCATTCTTTTTTAAACATGATTATGCCCCTATACATTAATCTCGGTACACCTGACCTGATTCAGAAATGCTCGTTCTAAAAGTGAGAAGGTGATGGTATTATCTCCAAATAGCCCAGATTTGAATCCCATTGAGAGCTTGTAGGCCATTTTCAAAATATAAGTTTATTGCAATTGAAGGCAGTTTACAAGTATAGAAAATCTTTGGAGGACTGTTGAGCACATTTCAGTATCAATAACGTCCTCTGAGACATCAGCGCTTACTTTTTCAGTTGACCGATGTCTCACAAAAATCCTTGGAAATAAAGGATGTCATCTTTTTACATTTGTTATGAAACTTCATTCTTTTGTAATAAATCTTGTTTCCAAAATGTAATTACGGGTTCCATATGGAGCCTGCGTCGTCTTCATACTCCCAAATACATAACGTAATATCTATAATTAATTATACTGAACATTCGCAAAATGAAGGTGAACAGTGATCACATATATCTTAGTTAACAAAAATACTAGCCACGATTAAATTTCCTGATTTCAGATATTTTTCCTCATCATATCTAAGCCCCAATTTCATGAAAAGCCGAGTATAATAACAAAATTATCAATATAACAGTAGCGTGAAAGTTGTTGCAAAAATATTGATCTGCATAATTACGGTGAATGCTCTGCCTCACAGCACTACATTGAAAATAATTACGTTTTAATATATATAGAGTTTACAAAGTTTACTGAATTTCGAGTGTATTCATATAGTTATATTATTTTAATATTATTTAACAAAGCATATAATAATTGTTTGCGAATTCATTTCTTGACTTTTTTTTTTGTACCGATCTGAAGGATAATTAAAAAAAAAATCATCTGCTCAACGCCATTAGGTTGAAATAATGAATATTCCGGTTCACATTAACAACAAATGTATTCCAGTTACAGTACATCTTGACATCTTCCTCTTGAGCCAGGAAAACGGAAGGCTACTCATCTGAAACTCACGATTTGTCCCCGACGCTTCACAAGCTGTAAGCTAGCAGCACATATATATATATATATTTTTTTTTTTGCAGTACCGAGAGAGTCGCTATATTTAGATTCAGTTTGCTTTGCTTTCTATCCTTTCATTTCAGTCTTCTTCTCTCAATTAAAAAGTTACTGCTTTACTGGATATGTTATACCAATACATGCACTTATTCAGTTTCTGCCGCTTCCTGAAGTTCATTACTCCCCCTCCCCATTGTTTGGCACCGGGAAAGAATGGGGCCAACGCTCATTTGATAAAGGTAGTCAACTTACCCGGACCCCCAACTGGGGAACCCACACGCACTAGTTTGTGCTGCAGACCGGATACTGACTGAGCACATTAAGTGCGGCGAAGAACTTGCCTGGCTGGGAGCTAGGTTTGAACCAGCGGCCTTGAGAGTCAATGCCAGGAGCCTTCTTCTTCAGTACAGCCGTTACTTCAACGGCTGTGCACTCTTGTCATAATTATATTTAGTTATACAGTAAGACAAATGACTAAAAATCCTGTCGCAGCTCATTACACCAAGCAAAGTATCAACCCTGGATGTATGCTATTTCAGCAAATAATTTTAGTTATATCGTGCCACGCCTCCAAAAATCGACCCTCTAATTATGAAATGTAGATATTGATAAAAAAAAGCTACATAGCTTACTGTGGCGCATTTTCACTTCGCACGATGAAAAATTCAACTAAAACGTCTTGTGGTATAAGACCATCACTCACGGTGAGGACAAATTCATAACCGTCATTTTTTATGGCTAGATAACACTAGATTTTTAGCACTTTTCACAGCTCAGTCAACCCACCTGACTGCCTGGAAAAGTCATGATGACTTTGTTAAAGTGCATAGAGTTCTCTTTCATAATTGTAGTCTGTCTTCTCCTAGCAGTCACGATTCATAGATATTCTTTAATCTGCATTACTAGAAATGTTCGTTCCTATGTGATATGCACCTTTTCTTAGAAATTACTACGCGTAGGTGCGAGGTGCTGCGCCATCCCCAATCGTGCGGCNACTTGAGAAATAATAAACTGAAACTGATTTTTTCACCGTGCCATGCTTCCTCCTCAAAGCAGCAGCGCATGCGGCAACATAGTGCTATAGCTATACCGTGTGCTGAACCTTTAACAACTTAACTCCTTCCTATTTTTGCGTGGGCAGATAACAAAATTCATCGCCGCCATTTTTGATGGCTAGCTTACACTTGAGCTTTGGCAATTTTCACATCTAGGTCAACCCACCCACCCGAACATTGCCCAACTACTTCTCCCTCTTCTTGGATAGACAGACAAACGCACAAATTAACAAACCGGTTGTAGGTCACGATCTCCCGTATCTCCCAAATAAGGATTAGGGGCTTGGACGGTGACCAGATAATGCCAGGACTTCTGCTGGAGCTTAGACTTTTTAATCACCTGATGCCCTTCGTGCTGTGAACCAGTGACGCTTCTACGATAGGATTTTTATTTCGAACTCGGGACTTGACTTGCAGATCCAGGGGTGGGAACCTTACCATTACGCCACGCCACAAACATATTTATATATATTTAATCCTTTCGTTCCCAAAAATTCTGCTTTTGGTATGAGGCTCAAGAAAAAACACATAAAAGACACTCTTATTGCAGTCACTTGAACTCCGCCTCCCATTTTATTCAGTCCTAAATAAAATACAAGCACTGATTTCAGACTGGCTGTAAAATATATTGTCCAAATTTCTAGAGCAAGAAACAACGCGCCGGTTTCAATAATGAACACTTGATTCGAGATCTGGAGTTCCCGTGGGGAAGGAAAGGTTTAAATCTGCAACGAAAACACTATTACCGCTCTTCGCTTCGCTTGCGGGTGATGATCATTAAAATAAATCTTTGCCTTTTTGAAATTCGGTGTCAACTAGGATTTTGATAACTGCATTCTTTTTCATACGCTTCAGGGATACGTTTGCCACTCTTTAGTTTAAAATCACGGCCATGGGCCCGAAGAATGACGTAATATCCGATTCGTCAATACAGCTCCTTAGTATGCTCATATTGTTGGCGCCGGTGTACTCCAGTTGTTTTAATAATCTATATTATAATCCTGCTTCTCCCTCCGTTACTTAGTTTTAGGTAGTTAGTTATTTAGCTAGTTAATTAGTTCGACCGTGACGATTTCATCAGTATGAGGAAAGGGGGCAAATTAGGGTTTGCTTGAGGTATCCTTGATACAATCTGGGACGGGATAAATAGGAGGAGTCAAGTTCAAGTTTAAGCTGCTACTGCCCGTCTTAAATAGAAAATTCACTGCCTGACTTGAAACATTTAATTTTCACCCTTCATATGCATGATGCAGGTCCGGGGAGCATTGGCGTTAAACTCGTCATTCCGTGTACGTTCATCACTGAGCGTGCGTTCAAGTAAGCTTTCTTGCCGCCTCACAACCACGTGAAGCTCTACAATAAGCACTACCTAGCCAAACTTAGCCTTACCGAACCTTACCTTACCTAACGTAGCCTGACCTAACCTTACCTAACCAAACCTAACCTTACCGAAACTTAAATAACCCATTCTATTCTGCGATACAGCGAGCAGCACAGCACACGAACTTGAACGCAGCCTGCAAGCACATCGATGCACCTGCACAGAATCGTTGCAAACGTACATAGCCCATGGCGAGTTTGACGCCTGTGCGTCCCGGGGGTACTCTCGTCGTTCGCGACGATTTTCTGTTCAAGCAAGCTTTCTTGCCGTCACCACTAAAACAAGCACTACCTAGCCTAACCTATCCTAGACTAACCTAGTCTAACCTAACCTAGTCTAACCTAACCTAGTCTAACCTAACCGCCTAACCTAACTTCCTAACCTAACTTCCTAACCTAACCTTACCTAAGCTAACCCAACCTAACTTAACCTTACCTAACTTCACCTTACCTAGCCTAAGCAAACCTAACGTAACTTAATCTCCGATACAGCGAGCAGCACAGCACACGAACTTGAACGCTGCCCGCACGCACACGATACGGTACTCGTACAGAAACACGCACACAAAATCGTCGCGAACGACGAGAGTGCGTCCGGGGGCATCATAATTGAGGACAATTCTTCTGTTTTGTAGCATTTCCTCGGGTTTCTTTAGTATTAGATAGGAATGAATTAGAATGCAACGTGTCTGAGATATCACTGGAAAATATTAGTTTTGCTTTGTGGAATTTCCGCAAGTTCCAACTAGTTTATATCATTTTCGATGAAATCGATAGCTGAAAGAATTTTGTTTTAATTACATTATGAACGAAAATAAAATGTTCCTAATAAAAGACAAAACATATTATAATTATCAGTATTATATAATAATTTACATCGTGTTTTAAATTTTATTTATATTTTATATCTTTCCTGTCACGCTCTATGGGAATAAGATAGGAGAAAATTCAGATTTCAAAATATAAAAAAAGCGGGGTACCTTGCAATCTTTTTCTTCGGTGAAAAAAAAAGTTGGGTACATTGCAATTTTTTTCTTCAGTATTAGATAGGGGAAAAATAGAACTTATAAGATAGGAGAAAATTCAGATTTCAAAAAGCGAAAAAAAAGTTCTGTACCTTGGAACCTTTTTCTTCAGTATTAGATAGGGGAAAAATGAGGAAGCCCCAAAGACGGCGGGGGTTTAGGTGAAGTGTTAATTTTTTGCCGTCATTTATAATGACGGCACGGGCCACTAGTATCGTATAATACATTATGGTCTGTGCCTGAAAGTGTTGCCGTTGAGTCCTCGGCGTAGCACTTCACACTATTATTTGGATATAGGTAATGTATGAGCTTCATTAAGAAATACATTCTATTCATTAGGTACAGGAAATGAAGTAGATCTGATGCCTTTGCTGCAAATTCAACAAAGCAATGTGCTAGAAAATGTAAGGCAGTATGACCTTTTATCTAAGATAAAAAAGTTTCTTAGGTTGTAATAGACTAATGCACAGTACATTACCTTCAATACTAGCACAAACATCGAATAAAGGAATCCGTATACATGTCTATTCTTCTTTTACTTCTGCAACATTATTATCTGTAGATATTTCTGCTTCAGGCTTCATCTCTCCGTTCGTCCATCCATCCGTGTCTCTGCACGTTACGCATTTCAATATAAGATAGGGGAAAATTCAATTTGTAAGAAGCACTGAATTTCGCTTGAACGAAGTTCAACCATAGCTGTTTCTTTAGCGCTTCTTGGTTTTCTTCATCGACGGCAGAGGTGTACAACTTTAGCTTGGCCACCATCAGTGGTGAGCGTTTCATATTTTCGCGCGTCAATATTTTTGCGCTTCGTATGAACTCGGATGATACAGATCCCAGATGTCCAAAACGGAGCTTGGCTCTCTAGAATTTCCGCTATCTGTTGCGTTTTGTAAATCTTTTCATACCAGCTTTCCAGTCGATGAACGAGTTTCTTGAAATTTCACAAGGCTGCAGGCATATTTAGAACGCAGATTTTCAGTCTACGAACTTCTTAATAACGAAATAGTTCTGGAAGTCTTCTTGATTCTTTATTCATATGTAACCCAAAGCTTTCGGACCATTCAATGTTGTTCGTCTCCAGGGGAACAAAATTTCACAATTCAGCAACAGAGCTCAGAAAGTACACAAGAGTCGTATCCTGGCTACTGAGTAGAAAAAAAACAACTTTAAATATTTATCAGATTTTCGTCGCTCAATGCACTGCATTCTTCATCAGCTGCTTAATATATCCAAGGAGCTTCTTATTGACTGGAATACAAGGAGCTTCTATGGAGAGGAGGGAGCCACGAGCCTCGTCCGTTGAAGGTCAAGAGTCGCTTATGGCTGCAGCCAGTCGCGTATGCACCAATTGCATATCAATAACTCGGTTTATCTGCTGCTCCCCCGTAAAACTCACTGCGCCCCCCGTCACTTCCACCAATGAGATACATGAACGTATCTCACAGCCCTAAGAGAGAGATCTGGTTGACTCGCTGGCGAATCTGTGCATCGGTAGCAGAACTCCCTCCTTCTCTATTGAAGCTCCTTGAATATATCTGATGTGGAGAATGCATCAGATCTCCTGCTATTTGTTGTTTGATGGTAATCTCATCCTCCATTTTTCAGCCTTGAAACGTTGGTAGTTAAAGGTTGATTGTTCTTTTCTTGTATCAAAAACCTAGAAGACTTTCATAACTCCTTCAATAGGAATGTGACTGGATGTCATCATATATTCTGCGATGTACGTGAGCTTTATATAAATACGAAGCCGTGCAGATATAGCTGCAAATTTCGCTGCAAAAATTCTTTTGAATTTCGTCTCATTTTCATTCGTTTATGGATAATGCAGCTCTGTCGAAGAAAGGAAAACGGAAAAGAGATATCAAACAGCAGTCTGGAGTGTTTTAACTTAGCCGTTAGCAAGGCCTTCGGGACTTTTGTCTTCTGTGTCCACTTTGCTTCCTTCCGATTTCATTCTTCTTCTGATATTCTTTCGTCTGGTCTCCCTCCTCTTTCTCAACTTACTGTTCCCATGCGCGATGATCCTGCGCGGGAACACCTTCTTGCAGGGGATCCCCGTGACTATCGACATGTGTTCCATTCTTTTCCTCTCATAGAAAAGCTTAGTATGTACTTATTTAGGGAGGCTTAAACTAACTTAAAACACTACTCTGGAATGCTTAACAAAAAGAAAACGCTTTTGATAAATCGGTCACTTCTGAACGCATTCACAGTAAGTAAAAAGAAAATAATCAGACAATTCAACAGATCCATAGTTAAATGTGTGATAAAAAAAATAAAGACCGAAGTGAAAACTATTGAGAAAATGGATGCAACCGCGACTTTGAGAAATACAGTAAAGAGTGTGACTAGAAAAGATTGAAGAGCATTACGAACTGAATGTACTTCAGAATCGAGCGGCAAAACAACACATACACACAAGAGGAAAATAAACGGGAAGAAAACACTGAATCCCTGTACGTGTGGTCACAGGAGATGGCTGCATTATGATCATAATGGAATAAGTGCCAAGAGATACCAAAATCATCGCTTAATAATATATTGTAGTTTCTTTGCATCATCTGCAAGCGTTAGGTTGTACGATTTACTTGACGTTATTTTAGTCGATACAAGTAAGGGGAGACGAACTACGATACGTCAGACGTAGTTCGTCATTGGTTACGTGACGTGCTTTAGTTTAGACGTAGAAGGTTATGTTTGCAGATCTGGATGACGTCGAACTAAGAAAAGTAGTAATAGCGCAGCTTAGGAATGGTGCATACTATAGAAAATAAAGATATTTATTAACCGTGAAATTTCCACGGGTCCCGCTAGCTATTATTATTATGAGATGGCATTATATCAAATATTGAAGAATGCGATGAGAAGCAAAAAGTCGAAATTTCGTTACCCACGACGTACGTTTCGCTGTACTCAGCTCATCAGGTGGGAGGGTCGAAGATGGCCTAAATTGAAAACGTTATATTTAGCAGAAATTTCGGCAGGTTGACACAGTGAGATGCACCTGTGATACCAAGTATTCCAAAGCTTAAATACATTTTCAAATAAGCAAATGTTTCTCCAACTCCAATACAGGTGCACCGGGGCGACAGGAACCTCCTGTACATTTTCTGTAAAATTCAACGTTTTCAATTTCGACCATCTTCGACCCTCCCACCTGATGAGCTGTGGACAGCGAAACGTACGTCGTGGGTAACGAAATTTCGACTTTTTGCTTCTCATTGTATTCTTCAGTATTATTATATACGGGGTCGCTGAAAGATAGGCATATATCTATTGTTTCCCAAACATCTCTTATTCAACTGGGTTACGAAAAGATAAAAGAGCAAGAAGGCCTTCGCTCCAAATTAACCTTGAAAAACATGCGTTTCCTTCTGCTGCCATTCCTGGAAAAAGAAAACGTTGTCGAAAGCCCATCAAACTTTAACAAAGTCAAAGATCAAAGGTTGACTTAGAGAAACAAGAGAAGATGGTCACCAGAGACCAGGATCTTCTCATCCGAAGGATTTTTCCCTGTCGATCGCCTGATCTTGAAGCTCGGTCTTCCTGGCAATGAATAAATGATAGAGTTTGTCAAAGAGACGTCTGAACTTGAAACAGAAGAAGACCCTGTAGGTTTCCTGGAAAAGAGAAAAAATGAAAGTGAAATGAACAACCGCCATAACGGAATTGAAAGCAAAGCTGAATTGGTTGTGTAAAACTATAAAAGACTAATGTAAAGTGAACGCAGAGATCACGGGTATCAAAGCGAAGCAGAAAAAAAATAAATAAACGGGAGAATCGAGCATTCGCTGCGTCGGAATTGGAAGCCAAGCTGAATCACTTACACCAGCTGTACCAGTGAAGCAGGGACTTTGATGTGAGCTCGTGAAACTTTTCGTTTTTGACATGTAAATACCGCAGCTATTAAACTGTGGTTAATGCCAGTCCCTCCCTGGCCTCCTTTCTAGCTAGACCCGCTCAAAACCTACGGCTGTAAACAGCAATATCGCAGACAGTGGATGACACGTACAGACGCAGAATTTCTAAATGCACCCAACTTTGTCGTTTAAGACAGTTGTGACGTTAGCATTGTCTCATGTGGCTGCTGGAGTTATGTAAATAGAGGCGGTATCATGATGGCTCTGAACATACGATTTAAGGCAAGCAATTAATGAGGACGTCAGGGATGTAGCTAATATTTGGTAAAAGTACTGAAGAAATGTCTGTTTGTGTTCATTTCTCTATGGAGTTTCATTATTTGGGAAGTGTTATGCATTTCTACTCTCAAGTGGTTGTTCGGATGTGAAGCTCGCGTGCTGTTTCGATTCACACTTAAAATAGGAAGCATAGAAACATACCGAGGCATAAAAAACGTCCGAGTGTCGTATCCTTGCATCAAGTTATCTGTGTAAATGCCTAGTGTGCCCCTAGCATAACGTATAGGTAGGCAGGAACAAGCGTATTAGTACATAGAATGAAGGTAAGTAAAGTGAAGGATAATAATGTCATGGTGAAAATAGCGTGCTCTTTTTATTTGGGTTATCGATACAAAGCTCCCTCTCTGACTACTCTAAGGCACTTTTAAAATTTGATTCCCATCAGCAAGGCCTAAAGCCGGGTCCACACTGACGATTTTCATTGGCGCCATCAGTACAGAACCAACTCAACTAATCCGATTATGCTGCCGAGATAGTGACTGCCATTTGACGTGTTTATGCATCAGGCAAATTACGCAAAATGAAAAAAAAAAATTACACACTTACACAAGCTTAAAATTAGCCGATAGGCAAGAGTTTACCGTTGCATCTTACTAAAGTGTAACAATTCTAGCAGCGGCAGAGATTTTTCAGTTTTCTTTGGAAAGTTTAATTTTGCGCAAGCCGAAGCCGTACCGCGGCAAAGCAGTCGGATTAGTAGAGTTGGCTCTGCGTTGATCTTGTCGATGAAAGTCGTTCGTCCAATCCCGGTTAAAAAAAGAAAGAAAGAAAACCTCTACGCCAGTGTTTCTTGACCCTTTCAAAGTGATTACCTCAAAATACAATTTCACAGTTATCAAGTACTGAATTATTAAACATATACTCTCCAAAATCGGATTTTTTTCTGCAGTTACGTGATGAACTACGAAATTGATATAACCCACTGTTGACTATACGTACGATACGACTATCTACTACATAATAATTCACGTTGGGTTTTTATTTATTTATTTATATATTTATATCTTTCCTGTCACGCTCTATGGGAATAAGATAGGAGAAAATTCAGATTTCAAAATGTAAAAAAAAGTGGGGTACCTTGCAAT
>LQNS02278155.1:7241619-7254663 GCA_001587735.2 Parhyale hawaiensis
AACCAGTGACGCTTCTATGATAGGATTTTTATTTCGAACTCGGGACTTGACTTGCAGATCCAGGGGTGGGAACCTTACCATTACGCCACGCCACAAACATATTTATATATATTTAATCCTTTCGTTCCCAAAAATTCTGCTCTTGGTATGAGGCTCAAGAAAAAGCACATAAAAGACACTCTTATTGAAGTCACTTGAACTCCACCTCCCATTTTATTCAGTCCTAAATAAAATACAAGCGCTGATTTCAGACTGGCTGTAAAATATATTGTCCAAATTTCTAGAGCGAGAAACAACGCGCCGGTTTCAATAATGAACATTTGATTCGAGAACTGGAGTTCCCGTGGGGAAGGAAAGGGTTAAATCTGCAACGAAAACACTATTACCGCTCATCGCTTCGCTTGCGGGTCATGATCATTAAAATAAATCTTTGCCTTTTTGAAATTCGGTGTCAACTTGGATTCGATAACTGCATTTTTTTTTTCATACGCATCAGGGATACGATTGCCACTCTCTAGTTTAAAATCACGGCCATGGGCCCGAAGAATGACGTATTATCCGATTCGTCAATACAGCTCCTTAGTATGCTCATATTGTTGGCGCCGGTGTACTCCAGTTGTTTTAATAATCTATATTATAATCCTGCTTCTCCCTCCGTTACTTTGTTTTAGATAGTTAGTTATTTAGCTAGTTAATTAGTTCGACCGTGACGATTTCATTAGTATGAGGAAAGGGGGCAAATTAGGGCTTGCTTGAGGTATCCTTGTTACAATCTGGGACGGGATAAAGGAGTCAAGTTCAAGTTTAAGCTGCTACTGCCCACAGGTTTTAGGTAGAAAATTCACTGCCTGACTTGGAACATTTAATTTTCACCCTTTATATGCATGATGCAGGTCCGGGGAGCATTGGCTTCAAACTCGTCATTCCGTGTACGTTCATCACTGAGCGTGCGTTCAAGTAAGCTTTCTTGAAGCCTCACAACCACGTGAAGCATTACAATAAGCACTACCTAGCCAAACTTAGCCTTACCGAACCTTACCTTACTTAACGTAGCCTGACCTATCCTTACCTAACCAAACCTAACCTTACCGAAACTTAAATAACCCATTCTATTCTGCGATACAGCGAGCAGCACAGCACACGAACTTGAACGCCGCCCGCACGCACATCGATGCACCTGCACAGAATCGTTGCAAACGTAGATAGCCCATGGCGAGTTTGACGCCTGTGCGTCCCGGGGGTACTCTCGTCGTTCGCGACGATTTTCTGTTCAAGCAAGCTTTCTTGCCGCGTCACCACTAAAATAAGCACTACCTAGACTAACCTAGTCTAACCTAACCTCCTAACCTAACTTCCTAACCTAACCTTACCTAAGCTAATCCAACCTAACTTAACCTTACATAACTTCACCTTACCTAGTCTAAGCTAACCTAACCTAACTTAATCTGCGATACAGCGAGCAGCACAGCGCACGAACTTGAACGCCGCCCGCACGCACACGATACTCGTACAGAAACACGCACACAAAATCGTCGCGAACGACTAGAGTGCGTCCGAGGGGCATCATAATTGAGGACAATTCTTCTGTTTTGTGGCATTTCCTCGGGTTTCTTTAGTATTAGATAGGAATGAATTAGAATGCAACGTGTCTGAGATATCACTGAAAAAATATTAGTTTTGCTTTGTGGAATTTCCGCAAGTTCCAACTAGTTTATATCATTTCCGATGAAATCGATAGCTGAAAGAATTTTGTTTCAATTACATTATAAAAGAAAAGAAAATGCTCCTAATAAAAGACAAAAAATATTACAATTATCAGTATTATATAATAATTTACATCGTGTTTTTATTTTTTTATATTTTATATCTTTCCTGTCACGCTCTATGGGAATAAGATAGGAGAAAATTCAGATTTCAAAATGCAAAAAAAGCGGGGTACCTTGCAATCTTTTTCTTCAGCGAAAAAAAAAGTTGGATACATTGCAATCATTTTCTTCAGTATTAGATAGGGGAAAAATAGAACTTATAAGATAGGAGAAAATTCAGATTTCAAAACGCGAAAAAAAGGTTCTGTACCTTGGAACCTTTTTCTTCAGTATTAGATAGGGGAAAAATGAGGAAGCCCCAAAGACGGCGGGGGTTTTGGTGAAGTGTTAATTTTTTGCCGTCATTTATAATGACGGCACGGGCCACTAGTATCGTATAATACATTATGGTCTGTGCCTGAAAGTGTTGCCGTTGAGTCCTCGACGTAGCAATTCACACTATTATTTGGATATAGGTAATGTCTGAGTTTCATTAAGAAATACATTCTATTCATTAGGTACAGAGAATGAAGTAGATCTGATGCCTTTGCTGCAAATTCAACAAAGCATTGTGCTTGAAAACGTAAGGCATTATGACCTTTTATCTAAGATAAAAACGTTGCTTAGGTTGTAATAGACTAATGCACAGTACATTACCTTCATTACTAGCACAAACATCGAATAAAGGAATCCGTATACACGTCTATTCTTCTTCTACTTCTGTAACATTATTATCTATATATATTTCTGCTTCAGGCTTGATCTGTCCGTTCGTCCATCCATAACGAAGCTTGGCTCTCTAGAATTTCCGCTATCTGTTGCGTTCTGTAAATCTTTTCATTCCAGCTTTCCAGTCGATGAACGAGTTTCTGAAAATTTCACAGGGCTGCAGGCTTATTTAGAACGCAGATTTTCAGTCTACGAACTTCTTAATAAGGAAATAGTTCTGAAAGTCTTCTTGATTCTTTATTCATATGTAACCCAAAGCTTTCGGACCATTTAATGTTGTTCGTCTCCAGGGGAACAAAATTTCACCATTCAGCAACAGAGCTCAGAAAGTACACAAGAGTCGTATCCTGGCTACCGAATAGAAAAAAACAACTTTAAATATTTATCGGATTTTCGTCGCTCAATGCACTGCATTCTTCATCAGCTGCTTAATATATCCAAGGAGCTTCTATGGAGAGGAGGGAGCCAGGAGCCTCGTCCGTTGAAGGTCAAGAGTCGCTTATGGCTGCAGCCAGTCGCGTATGCACCAATTGCATATCAATAACTCGGTTTATCTGCTGCTTCCCCGTAAAACTCACTGCGCCCCCCGTCACTTCCACCAATGAGATACATGAACGTATCTCACAGCCCTAAGAGAGAGATCTGGTTAACTCACTGGCGAATCTGTGCATCGGCAGAAGAACTCCCTCCTTCTCTATTGAAGCTCCTTGAATATATCTGATGTGGAGAATGCATCAGATCTCCTGCTATTTGTTGTTTGATGGTAAGCTCATCCTCCATTGTTCAGCCTTGAAATGTCGGTAGTTAAAGGTTGATTGTTCTTTTCTTGTATCAAAAACCTAGAAGACTTTCATAACTCCTTCAATCGGAATGTGACTGGATGTCATCATATATTCTACGATGTACGTGAGCTTTATATAAATACGAAGCCGTGCAGATATAGCTGCAAATTTCGCTGCAAAAATTCTTTTGAATTTCGTCTCTTTTTCATTCGTTTATGGATGATGCAGCTCTGTCGAAGAAAGGCAAGCGGACAAGAGATATCAAACAGCAGTCTGGTGTGTTTTAACTTAGCCGTTAGCTAGGCCTTCGGGACTTTTGTCTTCTGTGTCCACTTTGCTTCCTTCCGATTTCATTCTCCTTCTGATATTCTTTCGTCTGGTCTCCCTCTTCTTTCTCAACTTACTGTTCCCATGCGCGATGATCCTGCGCGGGAACACCTTCGTGCAGGGGATCCCCGTGACTATCGACATGCGTTCCATTCTTTTCCTCTCATAGGAAAGCTTAGTATGTACTTATTTAGGGAGGCTTAAACTAACTTAAAACACTACTCTGGAATGCTTAACAAAAAGAAAACGCTTTTGATAAATCGGTCACTTCTGAACGTATTCACAGTAAGTAAAAAGAAAATAATCAGACAATTCAACAGATCCCATAGTTAAATGTGTGATTAAAAAAATAAAGGCCGAAGTGAAAACTATTGAGAAAATGGATGCAACCGCGACTTTGAGAAATACAGTAAAGAGTGTGACTAGAAAAGATTGAAGAGCATTACGAACTGAATTTACTTCCGAATCGAGCGGCAAAACAACACATACACACAAGAGGAAAATAAACGGGAAGAAAACACTGAATCCCGTACGTGTGGTCACATGAGATGGCTGCATTATGATCACAATGGAATAAGTGCCAATAGATACCAAAAGCATTGCTTAATATTGTATTGTATTTTCTTTGCATCATCTGCAAGCGTTAGGTTGTACGATTTACTTGGCATTATTTTAGTCGATACGAGTAAGGTGAGACGAACTACGATACGTCAGACGTAGTTCGTCATTGGTTACGTGACGTGCTTTAGTTTAGACGTAGGGAGTTATGTTTGCAGATCTGGATGACGTCGAACTAAGATAGGTAGTAATAGCGCAGCTTAGAAATGGTGCATACTATAGAAAATAAAGATATTTATTAACCGTGAAATTTCCACGGGTCCAGCTAGCTATTATTATTTTGAGATGGCATTATATCAAATATTGAAGAATACGATGAGAAGCAAAAAGTCGAAATTTCGTTACCCACGACGTACGTTTCGCTGTACTCAGCTCATCAGGTGGGAGGGTCGAAGATGGCCGAAATTGAAAACGTTATATTTAGCAGAAATTTCGGCAGGTTGACACAGTGAGATGCACCTGTGATACCAAGTATTCCAAAGCTTAAATACATTTTCAAATACGCAAATGTTTCTCCAAATCCAATACAGGTGCACCGGGGCGACAGGAACCTCCTGTACATTTTCTGTAAAATTCAACGTTTTCAATTTCGACCATCTTCGACCCTCCCACCTGATGAGCTGTGGACAGCGAAACGTACATACGTCGTAGGCAACCAAATTTCGACTTTTTTGCTTCTCATTGTATTCTTCAGTATTATTATATACGGGGTCGCTGAAAGATAGGCATATATCTATTGTTTCCCAAACATCTCTCATTCAACTGGGTTATGAAAGATAAAAGAGCAAGAAGGCCTTCGCTCCAAATTAACCTTGAAAAACATGCGTTTCCTCCTGCTGCCATTCTTGGAAAAAGAAAACGTAGTCGAAAGCCCATCAAACTTTAACAAAGTCAAAGATCAAAGGTTGACTTAGAGAAACAAGAGAAAATGGTCACCAGAGACCAGGATCTTCTCATCCGTAGGATTTTTCCCTGCCGATCGCCTGATCTTGAAGCTCGGTCTTCCTGGCAACGAATAAATGATAGAGTTTGTCAAAGAGACGTCCGAACTTGAAACAGAAGAAGACCCTGTAGGTTTCCTGGAAAAGAGAAAAAATGGAAGTGAAATGAACAACCGCCATGACGGAATTGAAAGCAAAGCTGAATTGGTTGTGCAAAACTATAAAAGAGTAAGGTAAAGTGAACCCAGAGATCACGGGTATCGAAGCGAAGCAGAAAAAAAATAAATAAA
Organism: Parhyale hawaiensis; assembly: GCA_001587735.2. NCBI lineage: Eukaryota > Metazoa > Arthropoda > Malacostraca > Amphipoda > Hyalidae > Parhyale > Parhyale hawaiensis. The sequence goes on from LQNS02278155.1 coordinate 7,247,112, forward strand.
GGGGAGAATCGAGCATTCGCTACGTCGGAATTGGAAGCCAAGCTGAATCACTTACACCAGCTGTACCAGTGAAGCAGGGACTTTGATGTGAGCTCGTGAAACTTTTCCTTTTTGACATGTAAATACCGCAGCTATTAAACTGTGGTTAATGCCAGTTCCTCCCTGGCCTCATTTCTAGCTAGACCCGCTCAAAGCCCACGGTTGTAAACAACAATATCGCAGACAGTGGATGACACGTACAGACGCAGAATTTCTAAATGCACCCAACTTTGTCGTTTAAGACAGTTGTGACGTTAGCATTGTCTCATGTGGCTGTTGGAGTTATGTAAATAGTGGCGGTATCATGATGGCTCTGAACATACGATTTAAGGCAAGCAATTAATTATGACGTCAGGGATGTAGCTAATATTTGGTGAAATTACTGAAGAAATGTCCGTTTGTGTTCATTTCTCTATGGAGTTTCATTATTTGGGAAGTGTTATGCAGGGGACACGTATGCATTTCTACTCCCAACTGGTTGTTCGGAGGTGAAGATCACGTGCTGTTTCGATACATACTTAAATTAGGAAGCATAGAAACATACCGTGGCATAAAAAACGTCCGAGTCTCGTATCCTTGCATCAAGTTATCTGTGTAAATGCCTAGTGTGCCCCTAGCATAACGTATAGGTAGGCAGGAACAAGCGTATTAGTAAATAAAATGAAGGTAAGTAAAGTGAAGGATAATAATGTAATGGTGAAAATAGCGGCCTCTTTTTATTTGGGTTATCGATACAAAGCGCCCTCAATGACTACTCTAAGGCACTTTCAAAATTGATTCCCATTAGCAAGGCCTAAAGCCGGGTTCACACTGGCGATTTTCATTGGCGCCAACAGCACAGGACCAATTCAACTAATCCGATTATGCTGCCGTGACAGTGACTACAATTAGACGTGTTTATGCATCACGCAAAATGTGCAGAATGAAACAAAAATTACACGCTTACACAAGCTCAAAATTAGCCGAGATAGGCGAGAGTTTACCGTTGCATCTTACTAAAGTGAAACAATTGTAGCAGCGGCTGAGATTTTTAAAATTTCAGTTTAATTTTGCGCAAGCCGAAGCCGTGCCGCGGCAAAGCGATCGGATTAGTAGAGTTGGCTCTGTGTTGATCTTGCCGATGAAAGTCGTTCGTCCAAGCCCGGTTAAAAAAAAAAAGAAAGAAAACCTCTAGTCTAGTGTTTCCTAACCATTTCAAAGTGATTACCCCGAAACACAGTTTCACAGTTAATACTGAATTATTACCTCCGCCAAGGAGATTATGTTTTCGCCGTGTATGTCTGTCTGTCTGTTTGTCTGTTTTTCTGTCACCAGGATAACTCAAAAAGTTATGAACTGATTTGGTTGAAATTAACAGGGATTGTTAGGTATGTTAGGAGAAACAGATGATTAACTTTTGGTGAAGATATGTCCATCCGTTTGTTTGTCTGCTTCATTTTTCTCGATGTCATAACTCAAATAGTTATGAATGGATTTTGATGAAATTAACATGAGTTGTTAGGTATATAACAAAGAGTAGATTATCAATTTTTGGTAATGATCCGTTTGTTCGTTTGTCACTGTTTTTAATTTTATGCTTGTTAGCACAATAACTCAAAAAATAATGAATGGATCTTTATGAAATTTATAGGAGTTGTTAGTAATAATAAAAAAGATAAATGATCAAATTTTAGTGCAGATCGGTTGGTTCGTTTGTATGTTTGACTCATATTTGTTATAACGTTTGTTAACAGTATAACTCAAAAAGCTATGAACGGATCTTCGAAAAAATTGAACAAGCTGTTATTCATATAAAACAGCACAAATGATTAGATTTTGGAGTTTATGCAATGAAAATTATGGTTTCAGAGCCAAATTGAATTTTTGCCACTGTTGGCTCACTTGGCGGAGGTATGCGCTCTCAGAGTTAAAAATATACTCTCCAATATCGGATTTTTTTTTGCAGTTCCGTGATGAACTGCGCAATTGATACAACCCACTGTTGACTATACGTACGATACGAGTATATACTGTACATCATTCCATTGCCCCAAAATAACGGTCCATTACATCCCTGAATTAGTTAACGCGAGGGCTGTAGATCACTGTTCTATGATGATATTTACCTTTGAAAATGCTTCAATATGGCCAGGGGACCTTCCACTTCAGAGTTTACATGATGCATCTTGGTGCTCTTCAGCTAATACGAGACTGGTTAGACCACAGGTAATTGAACATAGACGGGCATTTCTTCAGTGTTTTCGAGGGAAAATTTGCAACAACAATGACACCTCAGTCGATCGCTTACTTGTCTATATACCTATAAGTTCGTGGATATCCTGCCAGTGATATCAAGATGTCTCCATGGGCACCAAATTTTTTCGACGTTTCGCTGAAATTTGAAATAGTTAAGACTGTCTATAGGAATAACATTGACGTCACAGTGATATTGGAAAGACCGGAGACGCACTTCGAAGTTGTACGCCTGTGCCTTTACTTGTCTTTTATTAAACAAAAAGACGTGCACTGCTTACTGCTTTGTTCGGGTCTTTCTGTTGTATTAAAAAAAATCATCTGTAAGACAGATAATATAAAAGACAGGTTACGCTGTCGAATTGAGAATTAATTGACTCATTTCTATACTTTTGGTAAACTGTGCTTATGTTCGTATAATGTCTGCGAAACTGCTCTTGCTTTTGAAATTATACATGCAGTATAATTATATAATTTAATACAAGTTCCAGTACCAAGCTATTGACGTATTAGTAAGGTCTGCTTGGAAAGCGTTACATAAGTTTTCTAAGTTTTCTATGCATTTTCATCATAAGGTTTTCTCTTTGTTTGACAACTGACTTACCAACGGTTTTCATTTTATACAGATAGCTATACGTTACTTTATATAGAAAGTTTCATCACTTTATATGGATAGTTTTATTGTTTTATATAGCCCAAACTTATAAGTCCTTGGTAGGCTGATTATTTTCTAAAGTTAAATTGTTGCAGCAAGCTATAGAATATATTGAGCTATATCTATAGAGTACTACTAAGAGCCCACCGAGTCACGCACTGCTGGCCCGGCATGCACCACTACCCGGACAGACTTATGAAATAACCCAGACAGACAGAAAGACAAGTATACTGGATGTGATAAAGAATCATCCAGACTGAGGACAATGGTGATGTATGGCTGCAACGAGTTTATCCTCAAAACACGCACACATCTGCACTAGAGCATGCATCATCGCCCGTACGAAGAAAATACAAAAACACAGACATGTAACGCACAGATGCTGCTCCCAATGCAGCAACGCTACAGTACGTTGTAATTATGAAATTATGAAGTAGCTAAAGAAAATTATCACCTTCTGTACCCTATCTTGCTGAGCTTCTATGCCAAACTAAGTATAAATTCAGAACTGTTTATGTGAATTCATGTTTTAGTAGAAGTCAAAGGTTATGAAATAAAGGAGAATTTTGCATCTTCAGTTGTAAAATCCTTTTGTCGTCGGTAATGCATTTTACTTTGCATTTGGGAAGGGAAATATTCCTGCGCAATTATTCCAATACTAACACCTTTTTGATGTGCAAATATGAGGAGAATCTGTTAACTCTGACATTTGAAGTTTTTTTTTTAACCTCCGAGTTTACCCCCTTACGATTTTTTCCAAAATCTACAGTTTTTTCCGATTTCTCTGATATTGTCGGCATTTATAGTCTACATGATGCCATAATTAGTGAACATTCAGAATCGGCTTCGCTAATCAATGTTTTAGGAACAAATTGCAGCTCATTTTAAAAAATGAAAATATTTTATCTGAGTTGGCCAATTGTTTTGTCTTGGATTGTTCGTTTTTCTCTGCATTTGGGATTGGGCATACCACTGAGCAATAATTATTATCCTAATACCTTCGTTTGTTCAAAAATTGAGAATATCTGCTACCGATTTTTTAAGATTGTGTTTTTTAACAGAAAGGCAAGGTATCCCAAAAGCAATTTATCCAAAATAGGCTGTTGGTTCCAGTATTACTAGTATTTCCGGCATTTATAGTCTATACGTTCGATTCGAGGAGTGGAATCGAGTCAAAAAATTGTGCAAATGGCAGCAGTACGAAAAATCATATGGAAGTGATTTCATTTACTATACGGTGCAAAATACTCCGCTTGTGCAAAACGAGAGATATAACAGAAACTTTGCAGGCCACAAGTATATTTAAAGAGAGAGAAATTGGCGCTTGGATGAAAGGAATCTGATCGTTATTGGGCAAGTGGCAGCGCCGACAAAAAATGGCCAGAAATGTCAACATGTATGAGACTGTATGAGACTGTTAATTACGTTACAGAAATACAAAACCAGATAGCCAATTGGAACTTTGCATGCCACAATAATAAGCAAAAAGACAGAAATTGGAGTCTGGATCAAATAATCGGATCATAATTCTGCAAATGGCAGCAGTTGCAAGCTTTCTTGATGCAAAGGTGTAATTTATGGGTCTATCATACAGCAAAAGACGACAAAACAATTTTTTTTCCTTTTCATTTGGGAGCTAAAATATTACGTCGCAATAACTCTGCTAGACTTTTATTCTATGTAAATAAGAGGTGGATATGCTGACATTGATGTTTCAAGATTAAAAAAAATACAAGGTACCCCCTAGCGATTTTTCCGAATTCTACAGTTATTTTCGATTCAGCCGATCTTATCACCATTAATTTATTTTTATTCGACACCAGAGGTGAGCAAAGTGCCGCCCACGGGCCACATTTGGCTTGTTAATCTTTTCAAACAGGCCCGCGAGGAGTTTTAGGATATGAGATGTATTAACTCATTTTAAGCGCTTATCGTGAGACTTTTTCAAAACTTGTACATCTGCACATATATGTTCATTTTTACCTTTGCTACTCATGTATCGGGTACTGCCAGGCGCGTCTGTCAATTATTGACAGAGTCGAAAAGTTTGCCCACCCTGTACCTAAGTCGTGACCATCATAGTTTTTTAATGGCTTATGATACTCAGTACACCTGCTACTCACAATGCAGGCTGGAGCAGTTACGCAATAACTGCAGCCTGTAAGGGTCAACGGACACTCTGGTACAAGCGGGCGAGTCAACAAAAACATTTCCAGTGACCGCAAATGTTTGCCGTTGGCAGAATTTACGCCCCCCGAGGGCACGGCTGTCGACATTTGAATGCTGTTATCAGTAAGAAAGGGAGCGGCGCGCCCCAGAACCGCAAGGTTACTTGCAGAAAACGAGAGTTGCTGTTCCCAGAAGTTCAGGGACTTGACGGTTGCAGGCATTTGTTCGATTGGCTGATCCACTTGTCATATTTGGTATAGAAAGAGTGAGTGCGCTGGCGGTGCCGTACTCTAAATGTGTAGTGAGTGAGATAGAAATGAAGAGAAATCTGTAAGGCCATAGAGTCCAAACGGGCAATGAAGTTAATTTAGAAGTGAAAAGGCAGGTACAAGTAAACAGAGAGAACAGAAGGAAAAGAAAAAACGGTAAGGTAAAAAAGTTCGAACGGCTAATTAAAGCGGTATATAGATGAAGATATAAGTGTAGGCAATTAGAGAGAAAAAAGTAAAAGAAAAAAAATTATATTTTAAAGAGTCTAACAAGTCCATGAGTTTAATATTAGTATGAAAGATACGTGCATTGGTTGTTGTTAAATTATTGTAAGAGAAAAAAGTATAACTATACTTGAAAATAAAATAAAACAAAGGTTTCCAAATGATCCATGATATTCATATTGGTACATACTAATGAAAGAGTGAGTTGTTATTGTTTCATGCAAAATAGTTATTTAAACAACATTGCAGCGAAATATTGCTACGAATAACAATCCAAACAATTCATAAAATTATAGAAATTTCTAACATGTAGGGAGTTAAATTGTTGCTTATTTACTGCACAAACTTACTAAGAAAAGTTCCAAGAAATTCAGAAAAAATACCTGAAGAAGAGGATTAAAAGAAGATGTTCCTCTGACCCGCTAACGTAAGCATAAAAAATGGTAAAAGAAAACGGCCACGAATAAAACCACAAAATTTCGATCTGTTGCTTATAAAAGTCCGTGACCAAAAGAAATTCCTCTTTAAAAACTAAATTAGTTCTTATGAGTAATTTACAGGGTCCCAAAAACTTGACATACTATATAATGACGTGTTGAAGTGGCCTGCGAAATGAATATTTTCTATGCTTGACTTGTCTGATACTTCAAACAGGTGCTCTGGCTCCCACCCGCTGTACTGAGTTTCGCAGTAACTGTTGATCTTGAACGGCTACCCTCCAGACTTCCAAAAAAGTCAGTCAATCTTCATAAAATGGAATTTTCGGGAGAATCAATGAAATTGGGCTGCTTCTAACACTTACGACACCATCTTAAAGCCTCAAAGCCAAGGCTTCTATGTAGAGTATCGGAAAGTCCAGCTTAGAATTTGCAATTTTACAGGCTAATTTATAGCGCCTTGTCTCTTTAACATTGAAATAACAGGGCTGCACTTCGAGAGAGCAAAAAGAAAACAAAAGAAGAAACTCAACAAAGCAATGCAAAGCTGAAAAACAGAATGGCAGACAAATGCGAGATGATGGATCATCATCAAAAATTAATCATCTATTTCTCCAGATTTTGCTGACATTTCCTGTAAATTTTGTGCAGATCCATCGATAACATTTCGAGTTATGTTGTCAACAAACACTCAGGCAACAACATGACCTCTTTTGTGGCGGCAATCATTGAAGTTTGCCCAGTATACTGAAAAAAGGTCCAATTACTATCATCATTGAAACTACACGCCTGAGCCTCCGTAGACAGGTAATGATACATAATTGGACCATAGACAACCCCAGTACAGCCAGACACAGATTAGGATAGCCAATTGGACCATAGATAACCCCAGGACAGCCAGACACAGATTAGGATAGCCAATTGGACCATAGATAACCCCAGGACAGCCAGGGACAGGTCAGAACAGCCAATTAGACCATAGATAACCCCAGGAGAGCCAGGGACAGGTCAGGACAGCCAATTGGACCATAGATAACCCCAGGACAGCCAGAAACACATCAGGACAGCCAATTGGACCATAGATAACCCCAGAACAGTCAGGGACAGGTCAGAACAGCCAATTGGACCATAGATAACCCCAGGACAGCCGGGGACAGGTCAAGACAGCTAATTGGACCATAGATAACCCCAAGACAGCAAGAAGCAAATCAGGACAGCCAATTGGACCACAAGATAACCCCAGGACAGCCAGAAACAGATCAGGACATCCAATTGGACCACAGATAACCCCAGGACAGCTGGGGACAAGTCAAAACAGCTAATTGGACCATAGATAACCCCAAGACAGCCAGGGACAGATCAGGACAGCCAATTGGACCATAGATAACCCCAGGACTGCCAGGGACAGGTCAGGACAGCCAATTGGACCATAGATAACCCCAGGACAGCCAGACACAGGTTAGTACAGCCAATTGGACCATAGATAACCCCAGGACAGCCAGGGACAGGTCAGAACAGCCAATTGG
>LQNS02278155.1:7254775-7282098 GCA_001587735.2 Parhyale hawaiensis
GATAACCCCAGTACAGCCAGGGACAGGTCAGAACAGCCAATTGGACCATAGATAACCCCAGGACAGCCAGACACAGATTAGGACAGCCAATTGGACCATAGATAACCCCAGGACAGCCAGACACAGATTAGGATAGCCAATTGGACCATAGATAACCCCAGGACAGCCAGGGACAGGTCAGAACAGCCAATTGGACCATAGATAAACCCAGGACAGCCAGGGACAGGTCAGGACAGCCAATTGGACCATAGATAACCCCAGGACAGCCAGAAACAGATCAGGACAGCCAATTGGACCATAGATAACCCCAGAACAGTCAGGGACAGGTCAGAACAGCCAATTGGACCATAGATAACCCCAGGACAGCCAGGGACAGGTCAGAGCAGCCAATTGGACCATAGATAACCCCAGGACAGCCAGGGACAGGTCAGAACAGCCAATTGGACCATAGATAACCCCAGGACAGCCAGGAACAGGTCAGGACAGCCAATTGGACCATAGATAACCCCAGGACAGCCAGAAACAGATCAGGACAGCCAATTGGACCATAGATAACCCCAGGACAGCCAGACACAGATTAGGACAGCCAATTGGACCATAGATAACCCCAGGACAGCCAGGGACAGGTCAGAACAGCCAGTTGGACCATAGATAACCCCAGGACAGCCAGGGCGCTAAGAATGACTTAAAAACCATTCACGGCTGACTGGAACACCTGCATATATCAACACGGCAGAACACGGATCCCAGTAATGAATGATATTATTCGCTGTCTACATAGATCGGGGGACTATAATATAGAACCCTAATCAAACTGACGAGTCTAGCGCTTTTCACTTCAAAAAATGTGAAGGAATGTGCTTCGGCGGCAATTATTCCCTGTTATGGCAATGCGCGAGAGAGTGTGCATTACATACCCGTACTTCTTTTCAACGTAACGAAATGCGCTTAAGAGGCATGAGGCGTTAAGAGCATCTGCATTATTAATGAGTTCGAGTCAGCAGGAATATTGGATGCTAAATAATTTGCATGCATCTTATTATAGGTAAAGGGTGATATTGCAGTTTGAGTGCAGTGAAGGACTAACGTGATAAATGCTGTAAAAAAGCTGAAAGCTTTATTGCACACTACGCAGGTAACCGAGGTAACGCCCCAATCATATACAATACAATTTATTTCTGAAAGCTATTACTATTAGGTTACATCACTTGTCCTAGTGATAGTTCACCTGACGTTTTGCTGATAATGGTTGCTGCAAATTATTGTCCATGCGACTTGGATTAAGGTACATCTTTCTAGCAACAACATTTTAATAATGCAGCAATTCACTTGTAGAAATGTGGAGATTCAGAGGAAAAATATGAAAAGAAGTGCCGCAGCCTTCTACACGCAACCGAAGCAGCTGCAGCCTTGGTTACTTGACATAGCCACTGCATTCGTAGAATTAGGCTGGGAACCGAACAGTCAGAGAATTCCCTCATCCATTTGCTAATGAAAAAAATTGTTCTTACCAATAACTTCACACACAATTCACTCTCCTAGATACCACCGAATAGCTTGTAGTACCTGCAAAAGTTAAATACAGCAATAATGGAATTAGGCTTTGAATTAAACACTCAGCGAATCTCCACTTTCATTTGCCTTCGACGAAAACTATTCTCACCCTTACCTAGAACTCATCCTTCTTACCATCCTAAATACCGCTCGTGAAAACACTGCAATTCCTTCAAAGATTAGCTACTGCATCCTTGGAATTAGCCGTGGAATTAAGCGTCAGGTAAGCTCCACCTCCATTTGCCTGCGAGCGAAAGCAGTTCTCAATGCCGGATTGCAATTAGGCGTCGTTTTCTGCTTCTCTGATACCCAATAGCTCGCTTTGGGCTCTAAAAAAACGGTTAGATAAGCCCAAGAGACTTTGATCTATTGCTCTCCTTGGATTACAAGCCATCCTGAGCACCAGCGCAGAGAGAAAGATGAAGCAGAGTTATTAGGAAACCTGGCAGAGAACGATTCGTTCAATGACCCTTCCGGGAGCTCTTCTACCTTTGAATCTCGGTATGATTGACCATCTTCTGTTCCAGGCCTGATTGGAAAACTTGCGCGAAAACTGCAGAAATATTATCATAAACGAGGGTCCTTTCAGTTGAATACGTCTCAGTGAATCCAAAACAAAGCAATAGTGGAAAGTGTTAGCATAAACAGCGGCCCCTTTAGTAGCTCGCATTCAATGAATCCAAAACAAACAATAGTGGAAAGTATTAGCATAAACAGCGGCCCCTCTATTAGCGCGCATTCAATGAATCCAAAACAAAAAAAACAATAGTGGACTGTATTAGTATTAGTGACAATCCCTTCAGTTGCATGCAATTGTGAGAAAGGAAAGTATACAGTATCGGAAACTCAGGAAAGGTCTTACATGGTCAAGGAAAAACTCGACTATTGTACCAGCAGATTATCGGTTATTCTAGCGTTATTTATGTGATAGAACTGATGATAGGATTGGCTTGTTACTGAAGCATAAATTACTCTTCTAGGTTAGGATTTGCATAGGCAAAATTTCTTAGTCAGGAATCAAAGCGAAAATATTAGAATTACCAAACACTTTCTGTTTCAGACTTCTGAATCTACTTCCTTACCGACAAGCGTTTACTCTTCCTTGAGCGGCTGGTTATTGTTTTTTAAACTGCCACCCATAGCTATTGTAGTAAGTTACAATGATTAGTAAAATTCTTTATATCCCTTAAACAATAGTTAATAACCACCGAATTCTTCTACCCTTCACTTGGTTGGATGATAAATTTCGAGAAATATCAAAATTATGAAAGTGCTCCAAGGCAACTCGTTTTCAGAACAATCGTGTAAACGTCGAAATTATTCTTCGAACTAATGATGGCGTCGTAGAGGCATCAGTGCCATGAATATGTTTACTCGCTGGATGATTTGCAGAAGCTATTTCGCTTTCGACACCCTAAGTAGGCCATCCTTCTAACTGGAAGAAGCTCTTCTTCACGTGAGTCTTCTTCTCAGGGAAGAACTTTGGAAAACATTCAATTTTCGACCACCGAGTGAGTTGTCTGAGGTGGATTTTCGATAGTCGAAAATAACTTCTCTGTTGGGATTCCATAATACTCTGTTCTTGGCGTCAGTTCAAAGAAAAGGTGAGTCGTCGATGGTGGACTATGGAAAAATAAAAACAATAATTATTTCCTGGGGGAAGGCAGTGAAGTTATCATTCACCAAAGCGCAAGTGAGTTGACTGCGTTGAAGTTTTAGTTGACGAAAAAAGAGTGCCTTTCATTTTCACGGGAATGTCATATCATGCCTTAAACGTTTTCGGAGAATGAATAAGTTATTTTTTGAATAACTTTGCTGGGTTGACAGTGATCAGTTCAGCATATTCTTGAATGGAATGACTTTTATTTCCTCTAGTTTTTTTTTTCTTATTCCTTGCAACTGTGCTGCCAGTAGCTTTGTTTCTACATTTTCTGGAAGTAACGAACGGGATCTGCTTCAGATTTTTGAGAATACTTTCCTTTTCTCTTTCAAGTCATGCTTATGCAAATCTAAAGCAAGCCGTTCTTTCAATTTCTTTCGCTTCGAACTACGCTATTATATCCCAAATGTTAGCATATCTTTCTCTTCATTTCTGAGTTACGTGTTCTTTTACCAAGACTCAAGTAAATCTTTATTTCAATTACATTTTTCGTTTTGAACCTTGCTCCTTCAGCTCAGATCTGAGTCTTTACTTCACTCACTTCTTTTTTAAATTTATTTTCTTATTGCACGTTCCGAAAATGTAGCTCCACTCTAGACGAAAGTGAGACTGTTTCTCTCTCCGTTTTAAATCTTGCATCTGTAAACCGGACGCAAGCGATGATTTTCTCTCTCCATTGTGAACGCTTCACTCAACCCAAACGCAAGAGAAGCCCTCATTTTTCCTAACCGAACCTTGCATCTTCAACTCCGATGCAAGAGCATTCACGCCTTGTGATTCCGAAACCCCCATCACTGCATCGAATTTTTTGCTTGCTTATGCCAGCAAATTCGCTGCTGCGGATGACACTCGCCCCAGGCACAGGCTGTCTAAACATTCATGGCTGGAGCCAACAGCAATTGGAATTCAATCCGGCTTTTGGGAAGGATTAGATATCAATGAATACCAAAGAGGTATAATGAATATTCTGATGCAGCTTAACGGAGGGAGGAAAACGTCCGTTGCTGACTGCTGATGAATGTGAACAGCTTCGGGCTGACACAAGAAATGAGGGTAAAATATCCAAACTATTGAAATATTCAGTGAGAAGTTTTGCTTATTGGAAGTGGAAAATTCACGGTTGTATTTATTACTCATTTAGTACTTAGCTCTGAGAGCAAAATAAAAAAATATATTCATTAATTAGAATGAGGTAAGCAGATGGTACGCAAAGATAAAATATACATGACACCAATAATTAAATAACTAGAGCATTCTGAGAGCGCATACCTCCTCCAAGCGAGGCAACGGTAGCAAAAAATTCAAATTGGCTCTGAAGCCATAGTTTTCTGTGTATAAACTCCAAAATCTGATTGGTTGCACCTTTTGATACTAATAACAGCTTGTGCAACTTTCTTGGAGATTCGTTCATAACTTTTTGAGTTAAACTGCTAACAAACGTTATGACAAACATGAGTCAAACATGCAAACAAACCGATCTGCACCAAAATTTAATCATTAATGTCTTTCATCATTACTAACAAACTCGATAAATTTCATAAAGATCCATTCATTATTTTTTTAATTATTGTGCTAGCAAGCATAATATTAAAAACAGTGACAAACTAAGAAACGGATCATTACTAAAATTTGGTCGGTTACTCTTTGTTATATACCTAACAACTCATGTTAATTTCATAAATATCCATCCATAATTTTTTTGAGTTATGGCATTGAGAACGATGAGGCAGACAAACAAACAAACGGATGGACACATCTTCATCAAAAGATAATCATCTGTTTCTCCTAACATACCTAACAATCCCTATAAATTTCGTCCTAATCAGTTCAGAACTTTTTGAGTTATCTTGGTAACAGACAGACAAACACGACGAAAACTTAACCTCCTTGGCCGAGGTAATAAGTTAAACGCATAAAGTCAAATAAGTGAAATCAAAATATGTTCCATTAAATGTGTATTACACGTTAAAGATGCGCTGGTTGTGCACAAGAATGACATTAAGTTACTGAAGGAAAGGAGGTGTTTTCCTCCCGTTTCAGGATTCTGTAGCATTTTTGTACTTAGATCTGACCACTTATAGCACACCTGGTAGTTAACGATTTTAAAATGTGCGGATTGAGACTTAACCTCTCGGCCAAGGCTGTATAGGCAAAAATTCGAGAGCTTCCTACTGATTTCGGCAACAACAAGCTGTTAGTTCCTCAGCCGTCTGTAGTCGGGTATCTACACACGACTTTAGCCGGCGCTATCAACATAACGCCAACTCAGCTAATCTACTTACGTGCCTGGAACCACGATGCTGGTTCCCCTTTAGGCGCTAGCTGTGAACCAAAAGAAGAAACCCAGTGTCGTATGTGACTCCACACACATAAAGTAACGTGATAAAAGTCACCTGGATTTTATTCTTGGTTCAAAGACCCACAAGAAAAGGCGCAAGGCTGTTAGGGAAGTTGTCGTCACCGTGACTATGACATCAAGCATTTGAACATTATGCTTAATGTCCTCGTATTTTAATCTTTACGATAATAAAATCACTCAAAATTGTGGTAAGATATTCGAAACTCGCACTTCTAGAGTTAACTAAAGTAAGAAAACTTTAACTGTGACTGAGTACCTTGAGGGCCATCGTACGAAGTCCAGGGCACGTTTCACGCATCACTGCACGACAGTGCACGTGTGTGGAGTCACGATGCTGCTTTTCCTACGTTGGTTCGACGCTAGCCACCAAAGAGGGAGCCAGTAGAAAATCATCATTGGAAACTTTTCGCCGGAAAACAATACATCAGTAGAAGAGGTCAACAGCGTTGTGTCAAAGTGGATCGATCTTTTCAATTTCATTTACTAGCAGCATGAAGATATTTTACAAGATCACAATAATTATATCAGTAGTAAAAATCCGTACGTTTGTGGTAAAATGCATCTTTTAACAGTAGACTTTATTCTTGCATTTCTCAGTAAAAATGCACATTTCTTTTCCAAGAAAACTATACACCAGTAGTGGAGATCTATAGGATTGTGCTGAGGCCCATCTCCGTCTATATAGCAGGTGGGCTGCAGCCCCGAGGCCCAGAAATAATGCTCTACAGAGGTCTATGTTAAAGCTCAGGATGAGCAGAGTAAGCTCGTGAAAAGTGGCTCAAAACAAGGAGGGCTTTGCATGTAATGCGTTCAGGCGGCAGCAGGAGAACCATGCAGACTGTTACGGCACCCGAGCTGGACTATCTGAACAATACTGGATTTTCCAAGAAATGGACCCTTTTCAGTCCTATTTTTTCTTTAAGAGCTAAAATTCCGATGAGACAATAATTATTGAGTTGTATTACAATGTTATTGGTCAATTATATTATGCTCAATGTATTGTTTTAGAATAATAATTGTCGTACCGACATAGGACAATAATTGTCTTCTTTTTTATTGACATGCGATTACTGTACTATGTTGTCTGATTATAGCACAGCGTTGTGTGATATTATATAGGAGTAGAGCACATCATTTTCACATGATATATGCTGAGGGCAATTATATAAATAATAGAGTACCCACGCTGTTAAAAATGACAACGAAGAATTCGTGATGATCCTTCTTCATCGATCATACTTTCGTTAAAGTAATTGCTAACTTAAGAGCACATAGAGAATTTCTGTGAGAAGAAATTAAAAACCAAGATGCATAAGAGTGCTAATGGAAGCTTCAGATATCTACAGTGGTTCGATTTCAACTTAGGCAATGCAAGAAGTGCATTATGCTATAAGGTCTCCCTATCCTTTGCCATAGATTCGATGTATGGAGATACTAGCTCGTACAAATCAGACTCCAGGGCAGCGCTATGAGAAGCTTTCGACATCTTCATCGTTATAATTTTAACAGTCACTGATCAATATAACTTTGCCATTAACTGCAACCTGACCTATATTCTACCAATTAGTTTTCAATGAAGCTTGACAGATTACCACAGTCTTCTACCTGGCCTAATATTCCCGTATCTGTGTTCTCAAAGAGTGACAAAATGGACAGATAAAAAAAAATAAATTAACAAACAACCAGATAAATTCACATCGGTCTTTATTACATTGCAAATTTTTATCTTGTATCATAAATCCGCTTGTCCCTCCGTTAGTTAGTTAGTTAATTACCTAGTGCGACCATGACGCTTTCATCAGTATTAGAGAGAGGGAAGATCAGGGCTTCCTCGTGGTATCCATGATATGACCTACGAAGTGATCAGTAGGTGAAAGAGTCAAGGTTAAATTTAAGCTGCTATTACTCGCAGGTCTTAGGAAGAAGATTAACTGCCGAACATTTTTCAATCTTCTCTAGCATGATCCAGTCTGAGGGCATCATAATTGAGAAACAATTCTTTCCACATGTTCCTTCAGTATTAGATAGGGGAAAATCAGGATGATACGGGTCTGAGATATCACTGAAGAACACTACTTGTGTTCTTTGAAATTTCCCCAGGTTCCAGCTAGTACAATATTAAACTAGGATTCAAAGGCTGTATAACATTTATATTCGCGTAGTTGACGGCCAAAAATGACGGCGAAGATTTTGAGATATTTCTCCACTGCTACACTCTCGTTAATACAAATGTCAATTCAAAAGAAATACGCGTTCTCGGCTTCGCACTTTTCTTTTCTTTCTGTGATACGGAATTTATACTATAATAAGAGAGATACAGGTCTGAGATATCATTAAAGAACACTACTTGTGTTCTGTGTCAGTCCATCCGTCCGTCCGTCTGTCCGAAGTCTTATTTTTCCAATATCTAATACTGAAGAAAATAATTACAAGGCTCCCAACTTTTCTTTTTGCCAAACCGTATCCAGGATACGAACCCGGGAATTCCCGGGTTATTAGTGAAGGCCTGGTCACGGGCCTTTGTGAACTTGGTTGCGTTTGTGTACTTGGTGGACAATGTGGACTTGATGAACTTCGTGGACTTTGTGGAGTTGGTGGACTTAGTGAACTTCGTGTACTTTGTGAATTTTGAAGTATTGTGAACTTTTTCGATGGGATGGTAAAATGTTTTCAAATACATATTTTCATGACTTATTCAACGAAAGGGTTGCGTTGGGTGCACTAGTAAATATAATTGCTCATTGCAGGCTGTTAATCATCGCTGAAAATATAAATTTTCCCTTGGTATCATGGATACCTAGGATACATACAGGCCAAAAATTTTCGTCCATCGAAAAGCTATTTCGTCGACGAATGCAGTAAAGCTGGAAGAATAAGTAAAGCAACAAAATTATCTGCGGGAAGAATCCAGGAATCGGGATGCATGTGAGTGCTAGCGAAAGTTGAGATAAGTTAAGTGCTCCAATTTCAATGTTGGCAGTGTAAGAAGTGCATTCTAATAGGGATGACGTATACTTCTGCCAACGTTTACAACCTGGCATAATTTTGACCTATCCATGTTCTTCAAGCGTGACAGAAAATGGATCGATAATCAAGCAAATCAACGAAAAAATGAATATACAGACAAATACACATTTGTTTAAATTAAATTCCGTCGATAGGGCAGTTTAACATTATTTGTTTTTTATTATTGATATGGCTTCCATCAGATAAATTTCTGCGGGTTGTGGTTACAGGTGATTAAAATTGTCTTATATTATGCAGTATGTATACTAGCGAGACGCGTAGAAATTCCAAGGTTAGTTAATGTTTTAACTGTATTATCGTAGCAATCCTAAGCTAGGCTATTATTACTTATTTTAATTTGACCTAATGCAGCTCTTTTGATCTAACCTACCCCATAAATAACACCCGGGACGAAGTGCATCTAACTTCAAGTCTGCTGAGCACTTGAACGTTTTTCCCTACCCTTCCGATTACGCTTCCGGGGATGCAGCTTCGACTTGTCTAATATTATTGTGTTTAAAAACTTCTCAAGCCCCGAACCCCGGCAGCAGCTATTCCCTTACAGCGAGGGCCAGTTGCTCAGTATCGATGCTCTCTGTTAATTTCTATTGAGGTTCAGTTCTCATTGGTTTCTATTTGGAATCGGTATGTGTTCATAGATTTAGCCTTTATCCCGCACACAAAACCATCTGTTCTAAGAACGCGAAGCGCTTCCGTGTTCCAACTCGTTTGCAACCGGCTTAACGTTGCCCGTCTATCCTAAGTCACCTCATGCAACCTATCTAGGAACTCAAATTTTACCGGTGGATCTCACGAATGTTCTACAAGCAAAAACTTCGGAATTGTACATCATGATACAGACATAAAGACAGCAAGAAACAAATATAGCCGTCTCACTCTTTGGATTTACTTTTCTCATTGCTATTCTTCTATATGTAGACGCCTCCGCTAAGCTGTGTTTCTCGTCGTCTGAAGATAATATTAGTTAGCCTTCCACATTCTAAACAATGCCATTTTTCATTGGTGTATCTGATGAGTCAGACCCGCAGTAGCAGCAGACTAAAGCGTCTGACTTTGACTCTCAAGGCCACTGGTTCATGCCCCGTTCTCAGCTGGGCAGCTTCTTGGTGGCGCTTGATGTGATCTGATAGAATCCGCTCTGCATACTGCTGTGGGTTTACTGACCTTCCCCAGTAATGCAAAGGGTTTGGGGTCGCAGATATTGTCGCATGGAATTTTCCGTCACCGGACATACTGTGATCGACTGCAACCGTCTGTTGGTCTACACCTGCAGCAAAAACCAGTGCATGCGATTTCCCACTTGAGGGTACGGTCAAGTTGACTTTATCTTTACCTTTATAGGATGACTCGTGGCTCTTCCATAAAGTATCCCATCATTTTTTTGCTCTATTTTATGAGACAGCCTCACCTCAATATACACTAGGCTCAGCCCACTTTATTGAATTCTGGATTCTTGTCACCAAACTCCCGTTCCTGTCAGTTTACTTGATTTCTTGAAACGTCATACTTTCACTTTATAAATGCAGTAGAATGAAGCTGTCCAGAACAGTTCGCTTTGCGCCGTATTCATCTTACGAATTTTCTCATAGGAATTTGGATCGTCATGCAACATCAGCAAAGTGAATCTTATATGATTTGGAAATACGTATGCATGGTACATACAAAATTAACTTCTTGCTTGGCTGCGAAAGTTACTGAAAATTTCTTCAAAAGCAAGCAAAAAAGAAGACATCTTTGGTTGAACATCCTTCCAGCGAAAATCATAGCTTGCAAGTTGTAGCCTCTGCTAGGTTAAACTGTAAAGTGTAACGTGCAGACACATGGACGGACGTATGGATAGATAAAGCCTCAAGGAAATTTATTTTATAGATATTTTAAATATTATAATTAATTGTAACAAGCCTCTTTAATTCCTCTCCTCGAAATTAAAACAGCTGAAAGGTAGATTGCTGCACTTATCAAAATCACTCTCGAAGTAGGCAAACCAATCAACTTCAAAAAGACATTAACTTAATCACCGGAAAGGTTACTTCATTGGTACAATTACTACTGTCTTAATTGCAGAAAATTTCGTTCAGCTTAGTGAGTTATCACTTTATATAAAATATGCTATAGACAGAGTCTACCCTTATTCCTCTATTACTCAAATGCTGAATATAGTACATATATACATTGTTCTAGTAATATATTATGTATATATATATAAAATGTAGGACAAGTCAATATAGCAGGCACCAATCTGGATGTGTTTATTAGTGTATTTGTATGTTTATTCAAGCATTTATATTTTTAACTTTCATTCCGCGTTCTGTAGAAAACCGATAAGCGAAAATTTGACCAGAATCCACATGATGGAAATTATAAGGAAGCCTATAAATTACATGCATATCCTCTTACTCTATCAATTTTTGCATTCAAGCCTTGAAGGTGTCAGAAGTAACTTTTACCATTCCAAGGAATCCGGATTGTTACGATATTCAATTTCTCTAATTTCACGAGGAGCCAGTCATGTAAATGATCAACGAAATGTGGAGTAAGATAGTCATCAAAGCACAGTAAGACCAAGAAAAGGAGCGCCGAAACGTGCAAAGAAAGATTCACTGCTGTAATATTAACTTTCTCTATGCTAAATTACTTCCTTTGATGATACAGCTTTTCAGTGGAGATGAAATGTGTTCAATGGAAGCAATGTAATTGCGTTTCTATGATATGCAAATGCTTTTCATGTTTTCAATGGCATTTGGCTGCCTGATGAAAAGTGATGAAAAGGATTAATATTTTTCTTCAGGTCACCGAAGAAAGTAATAACTGTACAGATAAGCAGAACTGAAACATATATAGCGCAGTGTTATTATCGTTAAAGTTGGCCGTTGCACGGCATGCGTCATAACGAACACGATTGCCACCTGCAAACGAATTGAAACAGGTGATAATATTTCCGTCCCGTATGCGTCTATAGATGTATGAATGTATGTCTTTAAGAAAATTTTCAGAAGGATTCAAACTATCGTCGATCAGGTGGATTGACCTAGATGAGAAAATGCCAAAATTGCTGGCTGTGCACTCTCAGCCAGCTTCCACCTCTTCATCGCAGGTGATGGACTTACGCCACGAGGCGTTGCAGTAATGAACGTATGATCAATTAGAAGGAATCATTGAGTATTCTTTGCCATCTTCTCATATCAGACCATATATTTAGAGGCAGATATCGATATAATGCGCGCGTAATAAATTTCACACGCTGAATGATTTGATTCCCTCTATTGCTTCAGTGAAATTAATATGATTTTACGAGAATTTGATGCGTTACGTTATTATACACTTATGTGTGTACTAGTGGACCCATGTGTGAAAAAATTCAAGCAATAATTGAATTGTTTGCTCTCTTCTTAGACTTGCTGTTTCCACATTTTCTTGCTCACGTTTATTAGCAACTCCTATTTCCTTCTGTAACCCTCCTACTTCAAATCATTCATGTCACTGTGCCCCGCCCCATAGGGGCTACATCTCTCATTGATAGCACGTCTTCCTTCTTGAGGCTGTAGTAGTCTCGTTCTATTTTTACGTTCCCTATCTTCTTTCTTAAGCGTGTGTCTTCCAAAATAAAATGTTTAAACAACAGCATTAGGCTTGAATGCCTCTCCAGTCAGCTTATATGCAATGTTTCCATAATACCGTCTTTTATACTGAACTCACTGCTTCACTGCAGTGCTCAAATTTCGACTTCTAAAGCGAAATATGCACTCTCAGAGAAAGACATTAAGCTACAAATACTTGAAGAGCAAGCTACATCGTCAAATTTAATAAAAAGACAGTAAGCTAGAAAAAATAATTGTCTACTGCCCGTGAAAATCATCACCACGTGAGTGCCCCGTTGATTACTTGCCGAATTTATCCGTTGCGACCTGAGAGAAAAAGTTATAAAATCTGATTCAACAATCTGCATACATACTGTCCCAATTTCAAAAAATGTTTCAAGCAAGAAGTGCATCCAGATGAAGAAATGAGGATCCAATTTTCAACATTTTCAGCAGGCTCATCTGCGATCTCTATGAAAACGAAAATGAACTACAAAATCTGCAATGTGGCTTATTTTTCTCCTGTCTATTTCCTTCAAAGAGGACACTAAATATTACTATTTAAGGATTATTATTTGAGGATTCAACAAATTTCATTGTTCTGCAAAGTAGGTGAAAGCAAGTGAATAACATGTAACTTCAGCAAGTTTTCATTTCCTTACATTATGTACTAAAGTACTTAAACTTATTTCATTTCGTTGCTGATAGAATTTCAACAGAGTATAATCATATACGTACATACAAAAGTTCATAATATTATTCCATCTCGTTTTCATAAGAATTTCACCGTAGCAAAAGAACCAAACAAATCTTTTACAGTCTCAAGTTTTCAGCTCGAGCGACTCTGGAGAGCGGGTCGGCGATCGCGCAGCGAGCAAGGCATTCGTGGCGTTGATTGATGACAACGGACGATGAGTTTTTCGTGTCCACAAGAAAGGGCAAATTTTAAACAATCGATCTCCTATTCAGAGGCCCAGGCTCACAGCCTCCTTCAATTTATCCAAGGCAAGAAATTATCATAGGCCTGGAAAAGACGTATTCCTTGTTCTTATAAGAATGAGGATGGGAAACTAATTAGATTTATAGCTTTCTTGTAGCGTGCATTAGCGAACGTCTCACCCTACAGCTGTGGGTGTCATCTTTTCTTGCTGTTCCAAGCATTGCTAAGCTAAACCTTTGTTTTAACTCAGCGCTTTCAACAGTAAAGAGATGCTTTTATAATAAATAAATAAATTACTTATCTATTTACCGTAATACTGTATATGCAAACGA
Source organism: Parhyale hawaiensis (assembly GCA_001587735.2). Classification (NCBI taxonomy): domain Eukaryota; kingdom Metazoa; phylum Arthropoda; class Malacostraca; order Amphipoda; family Hyalidae; genus Parhyale; species Parhyale hawaiensis. Next base: position 7,268,226 of record LQNS02278155.1, read on the forward strand.
AGCCGTTGATGCACATTGTACGGGCTACGGTATGTTCAGCTCAGATGTCGATCCGATTACTTAGTAGAAGTTGGTATCCAAGATACTCCTTAAAAATACTTAACTTGAGCAATGTGCTTGCTGAAAGTCCGCTGATAAATTGAGTATGCGATTACAGAGTGTGTGCTCGAAATTTTAAAAAGACAAAGAAGTCTGTAAAACTTTTGCTGGTAGGCTACTGAGATCTAAGTTAACAAAAACTAGTTATCTTAAAACACATTTAATAATAATTGGAGGGGTATTATGCCTAGTGCGGTAACAACTCCGATTTGGTCTATGGAGTTACTGCACTAGTCATATTAGACATCCAATTACCTGTCTGGCTTACCAGTTTACTTTAGTTGTGTATTTCTTACATATATAACCGCTCGCAAAACTTTAAAAGGATAGTAATAAATGATGCTAATAATAAACTATGTTATAACTATTTTGATACGCACAGAGATATGTCTACAACGGTAAGTTTACATTTACCTTTCAAAAGGTAATCCAAGTCAAACTCCTGCTTAGATTTACCTCTTTACAGGTAAATATAGATAAACCGTTACAGAGATTTTTTCTGCCTGTAATTTCGTTTTTCGCATGCACGTTGTGCGCTCAGTATTAAATAGCGAAAAATTTACACTGACAAAACAATTGCTTCGTTCGCGCTCTTAGAGTAGGAGGACAATTTGGAAGATAATAATTCTATTTATGGCTGCACTGTATATATGAAAAAGTAGCCAAGTGAAATTTTCCGTCACATTTTCGAGAATCTTGCTGAAATTAGACGATTGTTTGTTTATTTAGCTGTGCGGCAGGAGAAATTTCCCGCACTCACTTTTACACTGATTCGAATGCGTAAAATTTTCATTAGATGAATACTTACCTCATTATTAGATATGCGTTTCGCATATACAACGTATTATGCATGTATATATAGCTAGGATGTGTAGCTGCTCTCGCTGTTGGTCATGTCGAGCAAAAGGTTATAAAGTGATAACGATAGGACAGGTCAGGCGAAAGCCATTAACTTTGGGTTCTCACTCAAGTGCTATTTTAAACTACTGACTGGCACACTTTCCGGTTTCACTAACAAACAGATATTCTATAAGCTGATTTTTACCATAGTTACAACAGATAGTGGCTGACGCTTACCTTACTTTACCTTTTGCAATAATTGTGTGCGAAAGTGCTATGTTTAAAAGCGCGTGTTTACCATGCGTGCTTACCACAGTGTAGACACTGTGCCTGGCTTGTCTGCTCCTTGGAGCATTGTTACTCTTAGTCTTCATCTCTAAGTAGCTATGTCTTAGCTGCTTACCACTTGTACCTTATGGTACTCATATAATGATGTCAATAATATTTAAATAAAGAAGAACGCGACTTCGTTCCTTCACTACTCAGCACCATAGCCTGGCCAACACTATATGCATACTTCATCGAAAACAAAACCTCACAACTGAATCCTCGGTCACAACTTTAAAATATTCCCAACAGAGAACTTAAACATAGCACTCAACATTAACAGTCCCTGACGTAATATCTTAGTCAAATCGTGCTTGACAAATTCATCCTTATCTTCCAAGCTATTAACTATCAGCAATGTCATAGTACCCATGGCTGAACTGTCATAAGGTTACCTTACCACGTGACAATATTAAAGAAATGGGGGGCATTACGATTCGTCACATGTTTGCTTGTACTGTCCCGTGCTGAAATAATCTTGTGATAGTTCAGAAATGCTATTGCCTAAGGTCCTTCCAGTACTTGGACCGAAACATGAACTTACAAACTTTTCAAAGAATTAATTATCTTTTGGAATAAATTACTCAATATGGATCGAAGTTTCGTTGCACTTTACAGGCCTCTAACGGGTCGCTGTTGGACGTATTAGTGGGAGCAGCATAATGGAAAATTCAAGAATGTGTTATTTTGCCCGGTAAATGGTTAAGTACCTAGTGATATTTCTACTCAATGTGAGGGTTAGTGCCGGGAACAAAGAGTTAAGTAGGGTCATTCTCACACAACTTGGCAATTAATGGTGGCGGTAATGAGTTGAGCAGGGCTATTTCTATGTAAATTTACTTTTAGTGAAGACGATAATGAGTTGAGTAAGGTCTATATCTAAGTAAATTGGTAATATTGAGGATACTAAAGGGTTGACTAGGGCAATCCCTACTCAACTAGATAATTACTAAAGACGACAAAGAGTTGAGTAGGGCTATTTCTAACACCTTTATTGAGGCTTCTTACGGTTCGAAAAATGTGAATGCAAAAGATGAATTATTTATAAATGCAGGGATTAGTTTTGGCACTAAATAATGCGCAGCTCCACAACAACGATGCTTTTTAAAGAACTCTTTACTTGCCCCAAAATACGAAGGCACTGTTTAAATTATAAGCTGATTAATGAATTTTGTGATATTTGACTTCGTTATAAGGAGAAATTATAAGGAGAAATTTTGAGGGGTTCTCTCTCTTCGCAAAACACCCGCTTAATAATGGGCTTTTGACTCATGGAAAAATGTATTTGCTTTGTGGGGAAATATCCTCATGTTTGCATCAGTGACAGAGTCACTCACTAAGAACAATCTTTGTAGCAAGAAAAAAAAATCATACGCCTGTAATATAAACAATACAAAGCACACAAAGGGATCATCTTCAGGGATTGCTTTCCTCTATCTAAGATCGAATTATTTCCAGGAAATGAGCTCTAGGAATAATGTGGACGAAGATCACCATTGCTACGTATCAAATAATACGTTAAAAGAATAAGTGGAGTAGAAACTACAGAAACATCGACCACCATATTCCAGAGCCGGTATATTGCTTTGTATACAAGCAGTAGATAATATCACAGGTTAGAGGAGCGTTTTTTTCATAATAGAGTGGTTAGTGGAGAAACAATTACAATAGGTAATCCGCCACTGTAGTATAGAACAGTTTGTAGTTATTTAATATTTGCATTCATAAATGTATGGGGATAATATACGCGCTGTACAAAAAGTTTTGGTAAAATTAATACAGGCGTGAATTTATTGAAAGTCACACTCATTTACCACTCTCTTCTGCAATATTTAACCCTTCTGGAGCCGTGTCATCGACACACTTGGCAAATCACTGAGTACTCACAAGCAGTAATACTGTATTTTCGTCAGCGCTGAATTTATCCTCACAGACAAAGCAAACTTTTCTTTCAACTGGGCGAATAACGGAAAAAGTCACATGGCACGGATTCAGGACTATTAGGTGGATGGCCAATGAGTTGCAGCTTGTTTTCTGTTACAAATTGGCAAGTTTTGTTCCCGAAAAACTTGTTGGAATCTATTTTGAAATAGAACAGGATCTTGTCGAAAAATAAATTTACACCTGAAATGTACATCTACTCGTGGCACTCTGTGTGATTTTGTCAAAAGGATACCAAGGCTCCAAATGCGCTTTAACCTTGGTGGGGCAGGTGTGTTCTGAATGAGTGTGAGGCCCAACAAATGCGTACCACTATTGAAAAAATCTGTTTTTGCTACTCTGCTTCCAAAACTTCTTGAACGCAATACGTAAAATTCATTTAAAGTTTCTCTAATTTCTAAATGACAAAAAAATGAAAAATTAAATTTTTCAAGCTATTGATCCATCACATTTCCGCCACCAAACTTGGCTGTCTTGTTACGGTGTGGTAATGTCAAATTGATATATAAGGCTGGTGGTATTATTATTTACGCAATTAATTGAACAGTGAATATAAGTACAAAATATCAATAATGCCATAATTTTCAGGAGACGAGCCACTCCCATAAGACCATAATAAATAATCAAAATAATGAAAACAATAACTAAGGCAATTATAATTCTGATATAGACGAATGAATAAAATTTAATATAAATCAGCAATCAATCATCAGATATCTTAACCTAAGTCGTTGCGAATTCTGCTTTGTTGATAGNAGATCACAATAAATAATCAAAATAATGAAAACAATAACTAAGGCAATTATAATTCTGATATAGACGAATGAATAAAATTTAATATAAATCAGCAATCAATCATCAGATATCTTAACCTAAGTCGTTGCGAATTCTGCTTTGTAGATAGTTATTGAAACACACGATGTGTATTCAACAATTTATTGTAAACAGTATCGCAGTTTAAAATGCAAGGTAGCTACAGTAACTGAAAACATATCGATGGAATAGGCAAATGAATCTCAGCTACAGTATCAAAAACAGATACTGTATTTAAATTCGCTTTACACAATAATGACAGCATGCGATGCAAAGAAAAGTCATAGCAAATTTCAACTCAATTATAATCTATGTCTCAAACTCACAACACTCTCGCGAAACGTTGTTATCAACAAATAAAATTCCTTCTCAGAGATTAGTCATCGCTATAAATTGTACCGTGAGAAATAAAGAAAAACTGCCTCAACCAACCATGATATAAAATTTATAATTTTACACCATGGTGGCATTGCATGGTAGGTTCTGATTAAAAAACACAACTCACGCTCAATATTTATCACGAACAAAGCTTTGTTATGGAAGTCGAAGAGGCACGGCTTGATCAAAATTATAGAGGATTACATATTTTACGTTTGAACATACGGGAACACGGTTGAAGACCTATTTTATAATGCACTAAGCGATGGCAAGGATTTATTTGATGATAATCCGCAAGGAAGACTCAACTTAATTCATGGAGAGATCTGGCCAGCATCTTCCTGTAAACAAAGCAGGTCATAAACATTGTTACATAATTTGCATTTGATGCAATTAGCTTCGCATTACCCAGCTTATTACAAAGTTTACGTACCAACTAAGCACACCTTAGTCTACCACAACTCTTACTTGCTAATTCTTTTTAGAGGCAATTATACCTTTTTTTTTCAATTTTTATTCACTTTAAAATTAAAGTTTCATTTGATTTCAGCTGCAGAGAACACGTTTTCCAACTTTGCACTTTCCCAAACATTCCCCACTGTCCATCTTACCAATCTTTCAAATGTTGATTCAGGAGCTGCTTGCTGTCCCGTCAAAAGTATACTATATTTCCCTGATGATGTATACTGTAGAGGTTGGTGGCTCTGATAAACGATGCGATACTGCGGTTCCTCATGCAGGCTTGCAACATATTGGAACATATCGCATCTATCTCGATGATAACGTTGCAAACTCCGTTGTCCTCTCTGTCATATCAACTACAGTATATCCTCGATGCCGAATCGCTCCAAATGTTCGTGATGTCGGAACACTGACGAAGTATATTTACCAATAAACGTGGACCTTGTTGATGTTAATTGCATCCAGCTGCTTTCGATGAAATACGTAACCTTTGGATGAAACAATGGGCCCATTAATTCATAAAGAGGACCCAAAACCTCGACGTTGAAGAAGCATAGTTCATATTACTGAAGACGTCACACGTCGTGCCCAGTGGAAACAAGGCTACGGGTTCACTGATCCTATAAAATCCGTTGCTATCGATGAACAATTCTATCAGGCGGCCATGCTAGATTTGCATCATTCAGCAAATTGGCTGGTAAATATGCCAGTGTCTCAGTGTCATCGATGACGCGCAGACGCCTTGGCTAGACGTTGGAGTAAAGGCACAACAAAATCACCAAAAACTGTGGATTCCTGTTTCAACTAACGACACTGACACAACACTTTATATTGCCACTTGAGCGTGAGTCCGCAAGATTGTATGCTGATACTACAGGTGCCAACACGAGACCATGCCTAAACTGACTCTAAATCTTCACCTGACCCCAAGTCGAACGTTGCCATTCGGATCCTCCCAAAACTTGCCCTAACCAACCGTGTTCTAATATCCTGACTTTCACTTCCCTCAGCTCATCGTCTCATACTCACACTCAAGTATAAAATTGGAACAACCCTCGTGTTGCTCCAGCCAATGGCATACTCATGAGACTTTATCCATTTTTAAGAGGCTGCCCCACTATGTAGTCTCGTCCCTCATTGGTGGCTCATCTTATTTCAGAAAGCTCCCCTATATTTTAGCTGCCCTTCGCTTCTAAACCATGAAAAGAATTAAAACAAGAGTTCTCAGTGACAAAAAATATCAGTTTCAGGCAGCTTCGTTGTTCCTTTCACGCACAATTTATTTTGGGAGGCTAGACTTTCTGAGCCTTAAGTAGTGATATCCTAGCTGAAGACTTCTGTTTTTCTGCAAAAAGGACGATTTGTTATTTGCCTCACGCCGTCTACACCCTGGTCTGCGCATGACCCTTTCTGTAAGAGACACCTTTAGTGGGGGACCTGTTTCTCCGCTTTTGAGTTTCCTTAGTCTCAAAAAATCAGCGGTAAGTCAATTGTCACTGTTCACTGGAGCATAGCCTAAGCCTACCCTCGCACAATAGCTGCCCTCGACCGCCGGTCTCCTCATTAATTGCTGTCACTGTTTCCAACAGAGTCGAGTGTACTACAATTGGTAAAATATTTGTCCCCAGTTTGTTTCACAAGTGAGCAATTATTTGTGATAGAAATATTCTAGTAAGAAACTATGTAAATTATCTTGTTTATGGCGCGGCAATCTATTAATTAATGAATTAAATTAAACGACCCATCACACACATATATATGTATAAAGATATCCAAACAATGTTCTCAATACACATCTCACTGCCAGTTCACCTTCACGTTTCTTCACATAACTTTGTCGATTACTACCCAACAGATTTAGTGTACTTGCGATCAATCTTTGCAAAGCGAAGTGGCATACTTGATTGTAACAGCCCATTTCGTAATTTTTTTCCTGCTATTGACGAATTTCTTCAGTGGACTGCCGACATACAAGACTGTTACTTGCAAACGACAGAAATATACGATCTTTCCAAACACTTATTTCATGAACGACTTTTATTTTCAGGGTATGCTGGCGGTATAGACTCAAGACGGATCTTCTGTGCCGAGTGCGGGATGGCCCCCTCTTCTCTGACGTTTACCGCACTATATCAGTTTAAAATTGGCTCTGTATAGGAATTATTCTAAAGCGTTACTGATCTTGCCTATGACATTTTCCGGGATGTACAGTAGTACCAAGATTTTGGCTGCCCCATTACAATAACATCTGCCTTGAAAGATCGATACACTTTTAACGCGTAGCCTAGTGAAGTATGGTGCACTGTTCATATACCATGGCCTAATTCCTTTTTCTTTTATGGAAGCATAAATAATTGACCAGGCAGAACTGTCTAATATTGTTTTTGCAAACTGCCCTTAATTTTTGGCAGCTCTTAATTGGGTGATAAAAATTATTCGGTTCTAGCTTTCATTCTATGCTTTAAACGTTTTTGAAATTTATTAGGGATATGCCATATGGGAGAGCAGTCTCTGTATTCTGTTAAACTTGCAAGTCACATGGTCAGATCAGCGTTCATTTCAGTTTCTATTTATAAATGAACACTTTGGCTTTCATTTATACGCACATTAGCTTTCGTTTCAGCTTTTATTCAGGAGCAGATTAGCTTTCAGTACAGTACCTTTTACTTCAGGTTTATACTAGCTCACAAACTACAGTACAGTTACACGACTACAAGCAACCTCCATACATGGATTACATACCTCTCCTTACACCAACATTGTTTTACAAGCAATTCGCCGCACCATCGAGATGAAAGAGCCCCCGATATTGACTCTGCGTGTTCCGCTACGGTTGCAATCCCCTCTCGATGTTTGCTTTGATATTGACCAAAGTCATTGCATAAATGCTGCAATATTATACGTGATTGGCTGTCGGCTCAGCAGCATACCAAGACGTGTCCTGAGATGGGGAGGCATTAGGACAGGCAGCATTCAGCAGAGGTCTCTGATTGAGACATTTGGTTGGTCCCAGACTTAGTTGATAACAGGCCCCCTGAAAGCGGAGGGAGGGGGGGGGAGACTCGTCCTGGGACTTTGGGAGATATTGCACCAGACTCAAGTCTCTGTGTATGTATTATTGGTCCCAGTAAGGCAAGAAGAAAATCTTTTCAAGCGATATCACTGTATAAGCAAATGGGTCTCAAAGAAAAAAAAAATCGACAGGTGGTAGCTCTGGAAAGTGAAATTCCACTAGATTCAAGCCTCTGCCATGCAATAGAATGTTTGCATCTTGCCCCAGACTGAGGGCTCAGTGAAAGTCAGTATTGTCGCCGGACGTTGTGCTAAGCTGCGGTTTTAGGTAGCTAATAGCGTTTTGTTTAATGATTCCAACATAATGGCAATAGCTAATACAGGGCTAGGGAGCGAGTTCTGGTTGCTCTCTGAGAGTGGATTGGATCAACTGGGAATGGGTCGGATCACCTGGGAATGGGTCAGATAAACTGAAAATGAGTCGGATCAACTGGGAATGTGTCGGATCAACTGGGAATGGGTCGGATCAACTGGGAATGGGTCAGTTGATCCGTTTACTGCTATCTAATCTAGTAATTTGTAACAAGCGTTTGGTTAGTAGAGGTGTAGTTGCCTATAATGTAAACCCCAACAAAGAAACTCGCTTGCACTAGTGCTGCAGCAGCAGCTAAGCTTTCACTAGACACCCAGAGATTGTACGAGCCATACGAATGGAACTACTACGTCCCCCTCTCCTAGACAAATAGGTCAGTATTTGCTACTATCAATATAAAAAACTTTGACGCTGCACTACCCAGCAACAAGATTTCCCTTCCAGACTTAGTGTTAGAATCTGACCTTCAGATAACGATTATCTCAGCTTTCTTAACATTTCACTCAACCACTTATAGGAGAGAGGACAAGCGGAAGGGAAACTGGTAATTTTTTATTTTGAATATTTCCATAAGCCCTCATTATTATGTGTAATATTCCCAGAGACGCTGCACCTACGATCTGATTAAATTAGGTAATATAAGAAAAAACATGGGAAATAGGGAGCTGTCACGTGATCAAAGTAAAACCACGCTTGACGTCACCGCCAGTGAGACGAGTCGACTTTTCCGTGGTCTGTAACCTGCTGAAGCACGGTTGGCTATTAAAGACTGTGACGTCCCGTGCTGTGTTAATTTCATCACGTGAGAGTACATATATGCACTGTTCTCGTTAGTTTTTACGTAGATAGAAGCGTGTTGATTAGCAGTTGGTTGACACTCAAGATCTTACGGAAAGAACTAGTGCCCGGTGGCTATAGTGATAATTAAATATCTGATGAAATTCTGAGCTTCTGAAGACAGGGTGCCGCAAGATCATCGGACCCAGCATGTCTCCTACCTGAAATTCAGACTCAATGTGTGCGCCTATTAGCTAGGCAAGCGCCTATTTTTGCTAAACCAAACCTATCTACCCTATTTTTGCCCAACCAAGCCTAAAGTATACTCTCAGGGAAGCCATAGGGTAACATGTCTAGTACCCGTCCACCATGCTAGTAGCCGTCCACTTGGGTTTAAAAAGTTTCTGTGTGAAAACTAGCAGTGTTAGAGAGCCGTACATAGGCTTAAACTGTAGGATTCTACTTAGTCTACAGTTTTAGCCTATGTACGGCTTTCTAGCACTGATAGTTTTCAAACAGGGAGTTTTTAAAGCCAAGTGGACGGCTACTAGCATGGTGGACGGGTACTAGACATGTTGCCCTATACTATGCTAGTAGCGACCTCGAAACTTTTCACGCTCTGGTCAGAGAAATCTCGCGATATTGAGATTTTTGTCCCGTCACCAGCCGATGGTGCATGTTCTAGATTTCATCTAACGCTGCAACGCAATAGCATGAGAGCTTAAAGATTTCTAAGCACTTAGTGCGAAAAAAAACTCAATGGTGCTCATAGAAGTGCATTTTATTTTATTTTTTTTTTCGCAAAGTACGAGCCCCATCGGTCGTCCAAATGACGGTCCTTTTTTTTTTCTTTTAAATTAGAAGAATTGGAAGAGTTTTTATTATTTAGCGCAAAAAAGTATTGTTTATTTCCCTTCCTTAATCAAAGACAGACTAACAAGACTGTTCATGTGCGCCACTCGTGTGAACGATGATGCTTCACATGTTTCGAATATCACGAGATTGCACGGCTGAACTAACACGAGGAATTACATTACGTGATGATTTCATCACAGGACAAATGACGTCATAGCTTGCCACAGCCAATCAGCAACCTGTTTGTTCCTCACCCTATAAAATGGCTGACTCTACCGACTGGCTGTTACATTACCTGATTGTTTGTCACGTGATGAAATAGCTACGTGATCAGCGTTGGCAAAAAAGGAGGGGGAGGAAGGGAGGGAGCTAAAGCCCCAATAATTAGTCATGCCAGCCCCCAATATTGCTACCATGTAACCAACATACATGTATGTTTGCATTGCGAGGCCTCTCCACATTTTACTACAGCCCCAAAGTAGATTTCCTGGGTGCGCCACTGCACGTGATGGAATAATCTAATGTTAGTTCGGTCATGAAGATAATACCTTTACGCTGCTCTTGGAGAAAGACACCTATGTGGACCTGTCTTATGTGTGAGGCATATTGCACATATCTTGATGTTGAACGTAATCGCTCAGTTTGAGCGATAATGAATTGTTAAATAGTGTATAATACTAATTACCCAAACAGAAAAATATAGACATTTATCGGCAGCCTACGATCGAACAGTGAACCGTATCGGATAATATCGGATTAATGCCTATACATTTTCGGTTGGGTATGAGGGCATTGTGCGCTCGTGTTGTGTTTTAGATTTTTGATTAATTGAAATAAAATACTAGGCACAATATACAAGTGCAAGCGAAAATATAATTGTGCAAACTAATCTCATTTACAAAACAGCTACAGAATCTGCCCCTAACATTTATGTATCAAAAGTTGATAGCTTTATGGTAATTTTTTTAATAGAAACAAGCGCTGGAACAGAGAACTTGGCCTTCTCTTGTTGCAGAAAAACTAAACTTCGATACAAAATTCATTTCTTTCCTGATGTCCAAACTCCATCATTTGTCTGCGACAGAAAATCCTGAGCGTCTCCTGGGAAGAGAGACTTTCGATCAAGAGAACGACACTTGACTTTTGTGGTCAACGGCGTCAAAGAAAACTTGGCCTTGGTGGTGTAACAAAACGGAAAATTTATATCTTGATATAATTTAGCAAAGCCTCCGNATCATTTGTCCGCGACAGAAAATCTTGAGCGTCTCCTGGGAAGAGAGACTTTCGATCAAGAGAACGACACTTGACTTTTGTGGTCAACGGCGTCAAAGAAAACTTGGCCTTGGTGGTGTAACAAAACGGAAAATTTATATCTTGACATAATTTAGCAAAGCCTCCGAAATGCCTTTCACTTCTTTGATTTAACTTTTGTTCCCCCCAGAAAAAGAAAACATTTTTTTTTAGGATGAATCATCGGACCTTTTGCTGTTTGTCTCCACGAGTATACAGATGCGTCTGGTGCTTGTTTGTTGCTGAGCATGAGAATTTTAGTTTATTTTTATGTATTCTGAGTAGTCTGTGCAAAAAAGCGTGCCGTAGGAACTTAGCTTATTGTTCCACACTAGAAAAAAAATAAAGACCAGTCAAAACCTATAGAAATTCCACAAAACAGAAGCAATTTTCTTCAGTGAAATCCCAGACACATACTTACTAACTAATTTTTCCATACTTAATACTGAAGGATCCTGTGAGAATTCTGCTGAACAAAATTATCAGTACTATATATTAATTCACGTCGTGTTTTTATTTATTTATTTATAACTATATTTATATCTTTCCTGTCACGCTCTATGGAAATACGATAGGAGAAAATTCAGATTTCAAAAGGCGAAAAGAAAGTTGGTTACCTTGGAGTCTTTTTCTTCAGAATTAGATATAGGAAAAATGGGAAAGCCCAAAAGACGGCGGGGGTTTTGGTGAAGTGTTAACTTTTTGCCATCATTTATAATGACGGCACGGGCCACTAGTTGTTCTTTAATTATGATGCTTCAGACTTGTATCATACACATGAAGGGGAACAAATGTTCGAGATCAGGCAATGAAAGACCTGCAAGCAGTAGCAGCTTCAATGCAAATTTGACTACATCTGCTACTGATCCAATCTCAAGTCGTATCAAGGATACGTAAAGGAAGCTCTACTTTTCCCCTATCTGATACTGATGAAAGCGTTACGGTCGTACTTACTAAGTAACTAGCTGACGCAGGAACAAGTAGAATTATAATATAGACTAGTGGACCGGTGCATGAAAAATTTACGCAGTAATCGATTACTTTGCTCTCTTCTTTGACTTGCCGTTTCCACATTTTCCCCCTCACGCTTATTAGCAACTCTTATTTTCCTTCTTTAAACCTTTTGCTTCGAATGTTTCTTGTCACTGCTCCCCATAAGCGCTTCATCTCTCCATTGATAGCACGTCTTCGTTTAAACCATTACAATACACTTGAATGCCCCACCAGTCAGCTTATATGCAATGTTAGTGCAGCCTCAGGTTACTCAGCTGGAGCGCCCAAGTGCTACCTCCGTATCTAAGATACCGTCTTCGACACCTGAATTTTCTCCTATCTTATTCCTATAGAGCGTGACAGGAAAGATATAAACATAGTTATAAATAAATAAATAAATTAAAACATGACGTGAATTATGTTTATTATATAACTAGTGGGTCGTGCCGTCATAATAAATGACGGCAAAAAATTAACACTTCACCAAAACCCCCGTTGTCTTTTGGGCTTCCTCATTTTTCGACTATCTAATACTGAAGAAAAAGATTCCAAGGTACCCAACTTGTTTTTTGCCAGAAGAGCAAGCAGGCTGAGTTCTATTTTCCCCTATTTAATATTGAAGAAAAAGATTCCTAGGTAACCAACTTTTTTTCGCCTTTTGAAATCTTTTCGTTTTTTGAAAGATGTAAATATATAAATAAATAAATAAAACACGACGTGATTTATTATATAGTACTGATACTGATTGATTTGTTTTCCGCCGTGCTAGCTGAGCTGAAATGAATCATTCTTTTTTAACAATCAGCCGTCCATTTTTTTTTTTTTTTTTTTTGGACAATGCGTGTAATGCGAGCGTTTCTTTCATTCTGCAGCTGATAGAATTATTAAAAATGTAGTAAGTCGTTGTCACAGTCCATATATAAACAATAAAATGAATGTTTATTTGCCGTCAGAGACACAGGCCTGAACTTTACGTCGATGCAGTGACAGACAAAGATTTTATCTGTTCATACTATCGATTTCAATGCACATTCTTTTCGAACGATGGCAAGCGATTGTCTAACGATTATCGGGAAAGTTCATTGGTAAAAAGATAGACACAAGAAATGCCTAGTGAATATTTGAATAATATTTTTTCGATGTACTTACTGCTTTCATTGCTTCCTGAGTTCATATAACAGCACTTAAAACATAAAATCATACAAAAAAATTAGTAAATGGTAGAACTAAAGCTAGGTATACAAAGGGTGTTTCCTAAAATTTAGTTTTCTTTTAGCAGAGGAATTAAGCGACTACTGTGTTGTATAACTATCCAGGTTGTGCTTTGAACGAAAAGTGAATGGTATGCTGTTTTTGCAGATAAAGTAAGTGCAATGTTCTTACAATATCCCTTTCTTTAAAGTTATAAATTATAAGAGCGCAGTAATCCTGCTAATACTCACGGAAAGTATCAATAGGGAGAAAAGTATAAACTTATCGCCCTTATCGAATTGGCTCCCTGCGTGTGGTGCTCTTCAAGAGCGATGCAGGAGCACCTATACCTAGATGTGTAATTCTGGACTAGAGTATAGGAACTGAACCTCTACCAGTTGCTACTTTCTAGGCATCGAATTTGACTCTATTTTTCTCTACCTCACCTTAGACGTTGCGTCGGTTCAGATGTTGTTTTCTGCCAATTAAGAATGAATAACAGTGTGTTTTTGAAAAACGTGG
>LQNS02278155.1:7386982-7406586 GCA_001587735.2 Parhyale hawaiensis
ATGCCTTTCTTTTATCGACATCCTTACGATACAAGTCACTTTTGGCGCGGGGGAAAAACGGCATCTGAAAATAGCCAAGAACTTCCTGATGAACTATCAATGACAGTCAAGAGTAGCGGTGGCTGATGGAAGACTCAATACTGTCTGTTGATCGAGTGCCTAGATACAAGAAGTCTTCTTCGAGTTCGGTCAGATGGACTCTGCATCGAGTCTTCCTCTATGATGGTAATCAGCTGTCCCAGCAATCAGATGTCGGACGTAGCCAGGAGTTCATATTTCATTGGAAAGTTTTGCTGGGGACATCGCGTGTTTTTGTCGTTGGCGTAGACTGATCAACTTAACTGCCACCTTTGTCGGCAGGAATTCGGGACGTCTATGTTTCTTGCTGGCTTTGCTTTCCTTCCATTTTCGTATTGCGTGCTGATACTTTTTTGCGATTCTTCTTCCTCGACTTTTCTTCAGGCGGCTTTGGATGGGTATAGGGTTAGGTTAGTTAGGTTCGCCCATTCTGTGTTGTGGGAGCAGGCCTCCAGGAGAACCCTATACCCTGATCCAGTCCTACGGGACGTCTATCATTCGTGAACACTTTGCTTCCCTCTTGTATCATACTCCCACTGGTGATACTTCTGCTGCTCTTCCTTTTAATTCTCTCTTACTCTTCCAGTGATTGTTGATTTTTGTATGGGAAAACCTTCATGCATTGATTAAACGTTTATATCGAAGTAGGCACCGTACTACTCCTTAGTTTTTTTCTGTTCTGAAATTCGGCAACGCTTATTTATTAAAATATTGGTGTGAATTTGACCTTGAATTCCAGGACACTTCTGTGCCGTTTATAAATATTCGGACCTAAGAGGCTGGCTTGTGAAATCGACTTGATGCAACTCAACCCGGTGCTGTCCCCACCCAGTCAAAAAATTACAGTCGATTATCCGATATTGTCCGATGTCACTTCCAGTAAACATTGGATAATTACCGGGAATTTCCAAGTACAACGTGAACGACAAAGTCGGTAGGAACAGAGATCCCAATTCACCCACACTTTAGTCAAGATAATCCGATCCAATTAGCCTTAAGCCCGTTTCTAGGTTATAGCGAAGGTTACAAATTATATGCATATACGTAGGTGATAATAATAATAACTTGATAATATTATATCGAATCACCACAGTCGTGAGGGCTCAAGTGTGCTGCCTGCTTATCGCCGCTAAGGTTGGGCGCTCTATTCTTTTTCTCTATTCCGAACCGGGAAGGAAGTTTTGCGGCTCGGCGATGTAGCATCAGCATTTCTGTCATTCATAGTCCGTTTTGGGGCATTGATCTATCCAGAATTAGGGATGATGAAGGGCGCTGTTGTTAAAAGGCATTCCGTCTCCAACGTCATGGTGCAGACAATCCGTGGTTGACTGCAGCTATGCATTCCTCTGAGACCTAGACAGGATTTTTGCAGCACGAGCGAGTGCGTGTGGGTTTCCTATTTTGGGTGTGCTGTAAAGGCCGCTTGACCGACACTGGTTGCGGCTGTGGCAATCGGATTAAAGGGATTAAGTTAGCAAGAATATTAGTCGTGTGCGTTTGACTCGTCAGTTGGGATCGAGTTAACGACCAACCGATCTGGATTTCAATTACTGTCTGCCGTATCAAGCGCAGTCGGTTTGCGATTAAAGTCTGAAAGTTGATCCACATTGGCGGATCCAAAGCTGAGCGTTATTAATATTGCTAATTTATAGTATTTTATCTAGCAATTTAATGTACATTTTATAAATTTTCAGTATTGTTAATTACATGCATATTTTGTGTTGGGGCAATACGTTCAATAACTTACTGATATTACTCGTTTGTATTATTTTAATGACGTTATTTTACCTAACGTCAGTAATTTCAACTACATTCAAATTTTGTGTCATATCCATTACCTACCTTCAATAAGCTGGTAACTTCCCCAGTTTACATTAATTTAGTAATCCCAATCATCTTATTTTGCCCAACATTACTAACTTTTCAGGACCTAATATAAGAAGGGGCAAAACGTTGGTCTTCACTTCTCTATTGCATTCGAGTGGGCGTCTGCGTTATTACACTTGGCCCTCTTGACCTTATTGTTATGGAAGTGTGCCGCATCGTTTTCTCTGGACAGATATGGGCAAAGAAAATTGCTACTGACCAGTGAAAGATAGGCTGCATTGCGGCTGCCAAAGAAGTAAACGAATGAAAGAAATACATATCTCTATTTCTTAGTGTGAACGGAGTTTTTTAGTTCCGCATGATCATGAAATTAGTGCTCAAATGCTGTTGTTATCATCCATGGTTTTCCTGCTATAGCGTAGTCTGTATACCGTAGTTAAGCACTTAGGTCTTTAGTTAATTGGTTTCTTCTTAATGCTAGTAGAATACGAGCTTACCTATAGTTAATTATGTAGTTTAATGATGTTATAGTTTGAGCTTAATCTACAGTTGATTATGTTTCAGGACTTAATGCTCTTAGAATACGAGCTTAATATCCATGAGTAGTTAATTATGCAGTTTAATTGTTGTTATAGTTTGAACTTAATCTGCAATTAATTGTTTAGGTTTTGATTTCCTTACCGTTTGCAATTTAACAAAGGTCAATTACAAAGACTTTCACGTGAATTGTATGAAATGTAAGTTTGGTATTTACTAAAATACATGTCGTGTGTATAATGCATTTATTTGTATAGAAACTCGGTCTTCGCTGCAATTATGATACAAAAGCACTAATGTAGATTTGTAAAGAAATATAGTGTGCACCCGTGACCGTGTCATTATTTTTAAGGGTTATATCTTATTGACGTTTGCTAAGTGCATTCATAGTACAAGTTCTCCTCCGTAGTTATGTTAATTCATATGTCGCTTCGTTTCTGTGTTCCTATGCTTTTACTGTCTTAATTGATGTTCTTAAGTAAAAGCGTTTCTCTTAGTCCTACGGTAAAATTAAATCGCACTTAATTTCATAGCTTATTGCAAGCTGCATTGTTTCAATGCTACATCTTTCCTTCCCTCTATTTTCTCAATGGTTGGTCATCTTGCCCTGTTTATTTTTTATTATTGTGAGTAGTTTTTTATTGTTTCCTAATATTTTCTTTTTACTTCGAAATATTTCACGTACAGTAAATTTATCTGCATACAAATTCTTCTCGTAGGCTTCACGCCGTCTTTCACATTGATTTCATTAACATTTTTTTCCCTTTTTGGGCTACTACTTTTTCTCATAACCTGCAGTAAATCCTATGCTCTATACTAGCCGTATATCAGTGTTTATTGTTCCCAATGCCGTTTATCATTCTCAGTATTTCCATCAAATATTCTTCCCTTTGAACTGGTAAATAAATTCTCAACACTTTCTTCCCCCAAGAGCTACATCACTTTTACTACCCTTCGTTTCCCCTGTCAGATTTATATCTTTTACAAAAGAAATCGCTTTCACGTCCACGATTTCGCAGTCCTTCGCATTCTGGTGCATCGCTCTTCTCTCCGCACAGTAGAATGACGAGCGAATTAGTTGTTGCGTTAGTTTTGATGCAATTAACATCCTTCCCATATTAAGATCAGTTTCCGATTGGAGCAGATCCTTGCAGCCATAGAGGATGAGCCCCAACAGATGTCTAAGGTTCCTCTTACCAGAGACACCACGTACGGAGGGGCATCAGAGGCATGGCTTGTTTGTGGCTGCCTCCAGCGGACTTTGATGCGAGATTAAAGGAGCTCAAGTCCTTTACGGGGTAAAGGGGTTCGTTAACTTCCCCTAATAAAGGCCGTTTTTTCAAAGACCATGCTACTTTTCTCACTCGAAGGGAAAATAAGAAGTGCTGCGATGGATAAATAGTAATTATGCTTTGTATGGGGTTTAAGTGATTGCATTGATAACGCGGGGGTTATGCAATATGCATTGGCTTATGAAATCGAGCATAGTGTCATTTTCTGGAAAAATATAACTTCGAGCAGCTGTAAATGATGAATAAAACCATTGCAGGGGTTAAGTAATCGTACTATCTTGCTAAACCCCGGAAAATGCTATAATATCAATGACACTTTTACATTTCTAATCTATCTATATTGTACTAAAATGCTATGAACTTTATTTATTTACTGGTTTATTTCTATTTGCTTCTTTGTTGATTTCTCGGCCTCGCCGCTTGAATGTGTACGTGAAATTTAAAGGAGATACGGGAACTGGACTAAGTCACATACATTATATCAAAGCAAAAGTCTCTCTCGAAGAACGAAATAACGTTTTGTATCAAGTTGACTGTGAGACCTGTGATGCTGTGTATATCGGAGAGACACGTAAGAAAGTTTCGGAAAGGATAAGGAACATGCCAACAATATTAGACAAAATATTCTAGCATCTCTTGTGAACGACTACGTAAAGTCAACTAATCATAAAACGTCACTTGATTTTCCTTAAGTACTTTCCAATGAGTCAAATCCTAATTCTAGAAAGCTTTTAGAAGCCTTCCATTCGCATTGCAATCCAAATTCTATCAATAGACTCGTTCACTTTTCCGAAGCTTACTGCTGCGTCTTACAATTATACAAAAACTAAATTTCTGTTATATTCATTTTATTTGGTTATAATATTATGTAACTAGCTGTACCTGTGAAATTTTCACAGTCTACCGGGCCTTTAATTTTTATACATACTGTGTGTCCCCTTTATGGAGCTTTCCAAAGGTGCAAACCAATCTCATTCTGTTTAACCATTAACCTCTGCTTCACCCCCATCCCCTCCTTTGCCTTATCCCCCCCTCTTTTCTACCGAGACATGATGCAATCGGCAAACTTTTGCGTCACGAATTGCATGACATGGTGCAATATCCATTTTCAATGCCCATTATCCATTGTGCTCCCTTTATGAAATTAAAGGGAAAATATCTTTAACGCAATTATAAAACGACCTTGCCCAGTGACCGAAAGATTACTGACGCTCGCGCATAGTATCTATGGGTCGAAGGGCTACAGTAGCTTAGAGATTAAAGGAAGGCAGATAATCACTACTTTTCGCACTGTGTGTGGCGTCCATCCATCCATGGTAGGTAGGTAGGTACAAGCGTATTAATATATAGATTATTTTTATGTTTTGTTGGTAGATAGGATACTAACTATGAGCAGATAGCTCTAGCCGCTTAGAACCGTTCCCCTGAAGACGAGTCGTGTATAATGGCTCGAAAGCTCGGGGTCAAATAAACTAACAAACCCAGAAGACTTTCTAACTTATACCTACAATATATGTATATATTCAGGCTCTATTAAAAGAGACTGAAAGATCGTTGTTAATAAGACATTTATTCACACGCTCAAGTTGTCGAAAGCGTTGGATAAAGCTAGAGTTGCCAGTGCTTCGTAGAAGTACGCCAATGCTGTCCTCAACGTTTCGACTACGCCAGTAGTCATCATCAGGAGGCGGAGGTGGTGCTGGCGGTGGCAACGGCGACGAAGACGATGGAAGGTCTTCCATGCATGGAAGACCTTCCATTGTCTTCGTCGCCGTTGCAAAGAAGCAAAGACGCTGGTGATGGTGATCTGCACAGGCAAGAGTGGACGAACAAATATCGTGTGGTCGGTCTATGACTAGCTGAACAACACTTTTTTTTCTTGGAAAAGCGAAAAAGATGGTGACCCGATGGGCCACGGGCAGTCGAGTAATATCATAAAGCTCAATTACTGAAATATCTATATACGGGTTAGGTAATCGTGTTCGTAAATAAAAGAAGCCTATGGCTAAAAATAGTACCTGTATGTTAATGTGAGCAACTTTATAATTTGACTATGTAATGATTTCAAGCTTGTTTTTCCCTTGCCAATAGAAGAATTTACGCACAGCACTGTCATTTTTTTTTTTCTAAATTCCGAGACAATAGCTGAAAAATACTCTTGATATAAAGTTTTTTCTCTACATGAGTATGTACAAACGCTGTACAGCTGCCATGATCAATTCCCATCGAAAGTAAGTCTTTCCTCTTTTCTAATTTGGATTTCATCAACATTTAGTAAATAATAATTTTAGATCACATTGGAATTTGGCCAAAAACTTTAGTTCTGATATCCTTATAGTCGCATTGGGTGTGGTTTTCATGGCATGGTTTTTATTTTTGCATTCGATATTTTTAATTTACTTCAACAGCTACGTGAAGCTGAAATCACAAAAACGTTGAATACATATGTCTAATATGCTCATGTCTTGTACTGTATTATCTTCATCTTTACAACTCACGATTTTCTGTATCGCTCTTAAGTATGAATACGTTAAAAAAAGCGCGTCATTATCTCATGCGTTTGTCGTTCATATTGTTCCAATCGTTTTAGGAGTAATGCTAAATACTTTTTCACAATATTGGCTATTGTGCCATGTCATATTGGAGCAGTTTAGGATGCCGTGAAATTCTTTTCTCAAAGTCGCCAACATTGCCTACCTTCATCCAAGTTTCATACCTCCGTCTGTTCATTTGGGCGGGAGTTGGCGCCAAATTGGCTATATTTTGAACCTTCAAATCTGCTGATTTCACAATTCCAACTTGGAAACTCGAAAGTTTACCCATCTCGAGTCGGCAACTCACATCATGTGAAGAGCTTCTCGAGCTCCTGTACTCATGGAAGGCCTAGACGATGGAAGCCTCGTCCCATCCGCCCTCTCGTTGGGAAGCGACGCAACCCATTTCCGTACAAAATTACCACCCTGACTGTGATAACTCGGCTCTTGAAGTTTATGTTCATACAAATACGTATATATAGTTAAGAATCTCTATGTATATCGTCACGTTATTTACACGTACCATGTTGACAAAAATGACCACACTGCCTATGGGGACTGTATCGGCGTTTGAAGCTTATTTCACTACAAATGTACAATATAGGTATATCTTCACATTTTTTACATCTACAGCGCTGGTTGTTCCTCTTAAGACCTCCTTAACTTTTGAAAAATAAAGTTGCGTATGAAGTATGTACTTTATTGGAGAAATTATGTCACTTTGATCCCTGACACAATATATTTGGGCCTCACAAACCCAAGGGTCCCAAGTGCCTTTTCCGCAGGAGATGCTGCAGGTTGGCGCAGTTCCTGCTGACGAGGTTTGTTTTGTAAAGTTAGGTAGGCTCTCAATACGTCGTCTTCTATTTTAGGAGGTGGGCTGCTGATCGAGGTGGCCGACCTATTCTACTTTCTTGTTTTTCGTTTCCCTCCCATGTGTGGTGTTGCTGAGCGAAAGCGTTTAGCCGTGCCAGGGGGTTGGAGATGAAAAACTTGCGCTTTTTCCCTGTCAGTATGGTACTGACCATCTAAGACCTACCGGCAGAAAAGCAGAGACAAAAATCATGAATAATTTGAAACGAGACTTATGTACTCCGCGCAAAGTGGCGCACGAGCCTGTCTTAAACCACAGGCATAGTTCCGCGCGATATAGACATTGTGTTCCTGCTGCGTAGGAAAATTTTGTACTATTACTACAACTGTATCACATTAAGTTTTCGACACTTGGCGTTTGTACTAAGTGAATTTCTTAGTTATCTATGCGTTCTTTGAAGTAGAGATTTGAAATATTCAGGATTAACTACTACCCACAGTAAGTGTAGCTCCAACAGGAGCATGGAGTTCAGCTGGTATGCTTTCCAGAAAATTTCGTTGGGTGATTCGGCAACTTTCACATGGAATTTACTGTAGATTTTCGGGCCGAAAGAAAACACCCAAGACAGAGGGCAATTTTATGAAATATCCAAAATTATTGGTGAAAATTAATTTGGGAGTGGTCCCTCTGGAATATAACCTTGATGCTACTATCATCCCAATTAACGCAGAGTTCTAAAATGACGGCGTTGAAATTTACCCCCCACCGCAGGTGATGCTCTTACGCCCATGGGCGTTCTAATTATATGTTTGTTTTCCGTCTCGTTCAGTTTTATTCTAGGACTGTATTGATTCGAAAAACGAAATGTTTGCAATGAGGGGCAAGCGTAGTCATTTACAGCTACGCCAAGGATGTTGTCAATGCAAGAGAACAAAAAGTATTCATTAACGAGGGTGGTGGTGGTTTGATGGGGGAAAGAAGTTGAATTTCCGCTCTTTGGTTCTGGTGAGCTCTGTCCCTGTTAGAATATAATAATCCTCTCGATCCCAAGGGCTGTCCCGAGTGCATTCTCCACTGGGATTGTTGCAGCTGGCCGCAGTTCCTGCTGAGAAGGTTAGTTTTGTAAAGTTAGGTAGGTTCTCTATATTTCCCCTTCTGTTCAGCGAAGTGGGCCGCCGAATGGTGGTAAGAGACCCATCCCATGGGACTCCCATCTGCTCCCGTGGGGGGGGGGGGGCACGGAAGAGACCCCCCGCACGAGTGTTCGCTTTTTTCTGTCTTCTACTCTTTTCGTTTTTCGTCTCGTCCTCTGCGCCACACCACTGAGCGATTTCGTTCGACCGAGCCGTGTGGAGTTAGAGATGCTCGCGCCTTATTTCCTGCCAGGCATGGTGCACCTGGCCAAGATTGTTCTCATAGAACTCATTTGAGTTCGACTAAACGTCTAACCTATATCATACAAAATTGGATCGCTGTTATATAGTCTTAGTATCTAATACGGCGGGAAAACCCACAATATAATAATAATAATATCTACTCCCGTGTGGGGGCCACGGAAGAGACCCTGTGCACGAGTGTTTTCTTTCTTCTCTTTTCATTTTTCATTTCTTGCACTGTGCCACATGGCTAAGCGAATTCGTTCAGCCTAGCCGAGCTAGAGATGCTTTGCGCCTTTCCCCTCCAGTAGTAGCGCACTCGGCTAACTAAGACCTTCCGGCAGGAAGCCCGTGATAAAACATGTATATACTGACGCAGCATAATAAACTGACTGCTTGGATCGCGTTTCATGACAGACGTGTGTGCGGTGGTAGAACCAGGAATATAAAAATAATACTACTAATCTTTGTTCGCCGCTTCTGCAAAGGAAAACAGTGAGACTCGGCGAGTCAAATCGACAGCACTCCATTCTCCTGGCATTTGGAGCGAAATTCAAGATCAAGCAGGAGCCTTGATATGAAGTGTACAGCTAAACTGGAATGGAAGATATTGTGACGCTTTGTCACGTCGGATGGAGACTTAAAGCACAGTTGTGATTCATTAACGTTTTGAAATTCAACGCCAATTTTCGTATAATGAAAGCAGGATCTTCAGGAATGCCCCTACTCTGATCGTCACTCTCGATAGTATCACGAATCTTCGGGAAAGAGAGATGTCATGCAAGTGACTATTTGGCTTTCCTTGGAAGATCGCTGCACTAACAATTGGCTCTTTAGAGGTCCAGGGACAATAACTAGTTATTTCCAAGGTGCTATTGATATTAAAGTGTTTGTCAGCCGCCAGGATTAATAATGTGAAGCCTATCGTAAACACGTTCTGTGTCTGTAGCCTTTGTGACCGGCTTTGCTACTCTGTCTTAGAAAGGAGGACTTAAGACAGCTGTGTGTTTCTAAGCAAAAATGCGGTGTTCTATAAAAAAATTTAAAGACCACTTCCTGCGAGAGCGCATTATCTAATACGTTTCATGTCCTTGTAGCGAATGAAGCTAAATATCC
The DNA here is from genome assembly GCA_001587735.2 of Parhyale hawaiensis. Lineage (NCBI taxonomy): Eukaryota > Metazoa > Arthropoda > Malacostraca > Amphipoda > Hyalidae > Parhyale > Parhyale hawaiensis. The sequence continues at coordinate 7,396,557 of LQNS02278155.1, forward strand.
CTGACTAGAACTTAATGTGCTCGAACTGCCGCGCTATAATAAACGATCCTTTTGCGAATTGAAATTCGTTCAGAACTGAGAGAGAGAGAGAGAGAGGAAACTGTAACGGTAGCATTTTGCTACTGTGTGCAATTCCAGTGGCACTAGAGATTTGAACCTTTTTTTTTCAATAGTAGAATCCTACACAAGTGGAGGTCGGGCCTGCGTAATCGCAAGAGTTGTCAAGAACGATTCACAATTTGTGCTCTCGTGAGCAACGACTCCGAAGTCCAACCGGGGTTTACCTTTTTAGCCATCTATACAAATATTTCTACCGTCTGAAAAAATTTTGTATTTCGTTTTATTCATTTACACTCTCACAGAGAACATCCTACTGTTTTTGACGGTTTAAGCTCACTAGATTCATTATTTTCCCGAAAGTTATGGCTTCTTGGGAGTCCAAAGAGTGGAAGTTTCTCGGCAGGTACGATCATAATTTCCCATATAGCTTTGCAGGATCTGTTTCAAGCGGCTGTGATGTCATAATATTCGGTAGGTTAAATGCTACATTTCGAATGTCTGACACAATTTTCTTAACACGGCATGATCACTATCTAGCTTCAGTGATTATAGAGCCGATGTGCGGTCATACCTTGCTGTTGCTCGGGTCATTCCTTCGTTTGGAAAGTACCTTTATGTCATTTAGTATAATCATAAGCTTCGTACGTAGGTATATAAAGCGGACGTGTTGTCTACTTGGTCATTTAGAGTATATTCCTTCGTTTCAGATGCGCTTCGGAAGTCTCGAAAGATTTTTTATTGAACCATACGATTGCAAATTAGTTACAAAAATAGTAAACGGACGGGTCGCCGTACATTTTTTTTTGTAAATCTGACAAGTTACTGTCATGAGTCACCATCACAGTGAGTCACCATCACCGTTTAGCCTCAGCAAGTGTGACGAGATGGAGAGCGAATGTAGGCATCCAGCGGCTTCCAGGAAGAATGGCCCTCGCAATGAATCGTGTTCGACACTTGCTTGCGCCAAAGAGATTTTTGAGTGAGAATTTTGATCTTCTACTCACATAAATGAGTACGTTCATCCAATTTCGTATGCTTTTTAGTGAGTTTATTCCCCTGGCACAATGCCCTTAGATCCTGAAATCACCCTGAGCCTTTTGTACAGTTCTACATTAGTAAAATATATTCGAAGTAGATTTGGTAGACGACATAAAAGAGTAGAACAATCGGTTCCCGCTGAGGCTCATCAGTGGCACGGCTCTCGTCTAGCCGCAGATAGTCAATTGAGAAAGCAATAATTCACAGTGAGGACGGAAATAGCTGCAATTCGGGTGGAAGACTCACCGCTATGCCAAGAAAAAGAGCATTAGCATATATGAGGCACTGCGTGTAGGATGGGCCGAGCGTGGGCGCAGGACTGGGTACATCCAAGTCCTCGGCCTATATTGGGTAACTCGAAACCTAATTGTCTATAGACTGTGCACAAAGGGACATTTATCCTATTGCGTCCGTGGCCCCATAGGCTATGTCAGTAGTTTATGCAACATAGCGAATGTGGCTATGACGGGCGTGCTTAGCACGTTCTACACACGAAGCCTAGGGTAGCCACTGGCTCAAAAAAAACCTTGTTTTATGGACAGCCTGCCGGCTGGGCTGAATCTCATATCTCTGAACAGCTGCGCGACATGTTCAGCTGTGAGTTTTTTAGCGTCACAAAATAACGCTGTAATTACTGGCATATTTTCGGGGAGGAATTTACTAGGTCATATGCATGGGCAAGGCTGTGCAACTACAAAAAGGCAACCGAAAAAAACGTGTTAAAGAAAAAATTTGAAGAGATACGATGAAGAGGCGAGGTGTGTTCGCGGTGGCTGCTGGCTGAGGGTTGCAGAGATGGTCGAAGAGCGTCCAGGATTCTGCATATCTTTTGTCTGAAATTTGCATGGCAACGTGCAGGAGATAAGCTTTTGTAAATTGAAAGAATTAGCGATAAAGAATAAGGCGAATAAATGCAATACCTTCTGCAAGCTCTGGCGTGATTCGTGTTTAGTGTTTTAGACCCGGGATTTTTGTCAATTTTTGGCCGATTTCGAACTGCGAGATATTGTTGTTTTAAAAAATTCAGCAAAAATTCCTCTTCAATCTCTATTATTATTTTTTTTTTTCAGCGTAGATGGTGAGCACGGTTCACTAGTCACAGAGTGGAGAATGAAGGTTTCGAAGTTACTGAATAGCGAAAAGTAGCTGTAGCTCACGTTTTTGTATGTGATTTATCCCAAAGCTTTCTACCATTCACTGACCTGTGGACAGATTCATGAGCCCCATGAATAGTGTATTATACTCATGATTGATCATGTTCGTACTATAGCTCGCTATTAGTATAATTATCTTTGGTAAGTTAATTACACAACATCTACCGGGGATCTTTTTTTTACTTTAAAAAAAACGTTACCGCTCCAATTGATAGGAAACGTATCAAATACTTCCAAACAGAATGGTTCAGTGTAACGAGCGATACAGCAAGGAACGCGGTGATTTTACTTAATTATACAAAGCAAAGCTACGTGATAGACAATCACTACATGATTCATGTGACGCTTGAAACGACGTATTTACAAGTATGATGGGCGTTAGTTGATAGATTGTACATAGAGGCAAGGGTCCCTAGTTCCTTCTCCGCAGGGGATGTTGCAGCTTGCCGCAGTTCCTGCTGACGAGGTTAGTTTTTTTAAAGTTGGGTAAGCTGTCAATACTTCCCCTTCGGTTTCGGCAGGTGGGCCACTGTTCGAGGTGACCGACCTATTCCCGCTAGACTTCTACTTTCTTGTTTTTCGTTTTCTTTCCCTGCGCGGCGAAGCTGAGTGAAAGCGTTCAGCCGTCCCGGGGGTTGGAGATGCACAACTTGCGCCTTTTTCCTTTCAGTGGCGCCCTGACCACTTGGAATCGGAGATCTACCTACGGAAAAGTCGAAACAAAAATCATTGATAATTTGAAACGAGACGTAGGTACTTCGCGCCCTAGTGGCGCACGAGTCTGTGTTGAACCACAGGAATAGTTCAGCGCGATACAGACATTGTGTCCCTGATGCGCTAGTAATGTTATGTACTACCACTACTGTACATAGAGGTCTAATGGTAATCTTTGTAACCAGCGAAAGGGTCTGCTTCGAGTTTTCTCCACAGTGTATATAACCATTGCCAGTTAAATTAGTATTAGATTACAAGAAAAAGATTTATTTCAATTTCATGTACATTATTTTACTACATTCAGATAGTCAATTATGTATAGGTAGTAGGACATGCGTGTTTATAAAGTCTATTGGGAGCATCAAATTCCTATTAATTCAATTGTCTTAAGGTCGCCTTCTAATGCGACGGCTGAGACGGCTCGAGCCTGCCGGCTAGACCAAGAGACTCCTACAGTAATATTCTTATGCACCCGTTTCCAATGACCCGACTACAGCCGGCCGGCTCGACGGGTTATAGGCACCCGGCTCGAGCCGGCCGGCCTGTACTTCTCACGGAGCAGTTCAGCCGGGACAGCCGGCACGTATAGTAGTAGTTTTATCGAGGCAGGATGTAATTTAAGCCAAATAATTTGATCGTGAGCTTGGATTTCTTTGGTTACTAATTGATTGCTCAATATTTCTTCGGAAAAACTCTCTGAACATAAATTCATCCTTTAGAATGTGTCTTTCAACCAGAATACTTTGAAATCCCGCTTTCCCTCTAACCATGAACAAATCATTGCTCGATGGTCTTTTTAATTTTTCTAGCATTAACAAACGTTCTTCTTTTCTTCCTCGAAGAGGTATAGAAGAAGAAGGTCCTCACGGGCATCTGCCATTATTGAAACTGACAGACGTACAGCGACCACAGTTGTTGCATTGGAATCCGCATCGACGGCTACAGCTGTTTCAGTCTTCGCATTCGAAGGGAACCTTTGCTCTAAATCAACAATTTAAAACTAATTGATTTTTACTAGCTGGAGCTTTTCCTGCAAGCAAGACAGCAAAACGTACTTTTTGTACGTATATGTTTTCTTAATTTAAGCACTCGCTCTGACACAACCTTTTTCCAATCTTACCCATTGTCACCGAAAGTCGTTTAATCTGTTTCTTTTCTGTTAACAATTCTGTCTCACATTTAAAGCAATGGGGAGCAGGGCATTGATTATATTTACATTTGTACTTGGACTATGAACGCGCTAAGTACAGAAAACTGTTGCACAACTATAGTTTTTTTAACGGTTACACGACAACTGAAGAAATAAATACTATCTGCCGGTTATAGATACTGCTGCTGCAAGTCGTCCACAGTGTTCCATGCTGATACTGCGTATCTGGATTATATAGCCGGCAGTAGACAGACCTAGAGGCTCCCCAGAGAGCAGCCGGGACTAACGTTCCAGTCCTCTATGAGCTATTGCCATAAATGTAGGCATCAACCGGGACGAAAAACTATGGATAAACTTATCATGTCGATAATTGCATCAGTGCCACTGCATGGGAGCAAGATATCCATGCCTGCACATGCGTTGGTAGATCTTGGATTCATTACTAAAGTAAAAAATAACTTCAAAAATTCCCGGACATTCCCTGGAGTTTTCATTCTAAATCCCGAGATTATACGGAATTTCCATTTACTATTACTACATTGAGCGAGAATATATTATTGAAAAATATGCATATTTTTAAAATGTATTAAGTAGGCCGTTTGCTGTAGCGAAGCTGTGCCTGAAGTCTGCGTACTTAGTGTTGCAGTAATATGAACACCTAATTAATAATCTACAGTAATTAGCACTAATACTTTAAGTCTATTTTCTCAGTTTGCACATTAGTGCCTCTCAATCGATGGAAAATTATAATGAGAGGATAATTTCGTCACTGACTTAATTAATTATGCAGTTCATCGATGATTTAATTGTATCTGAGCTGAAAGCTGAAATACTTTAAAAAAACGAAATCCCTTACTGAGCTGCAATGCGTACAGTCACGTTAATGATGCGATATCCTTGCAAAGCTGCCAGCTAACTATCTCATTTGTGAGATTAACAGAATTATACGTAGTTAACGGACTATGATTTGTGCGCTACGCCCATTATGTCTTACGTAACATCGTGTATTACAACTGCCGCACTCAGTTTTCACAATTCCACACAATATATCAATACCTATACATCAATATATTGATAGCTGTACTCAATATATCAACAGTTCTTAAAATATCAATAGCTGCTTTCCAAATGCCAATGTAGATCAATGTATGAATAGCTGCGCTCAGTCTATGAACTGCACTCGGTCCATCAATGTTTCTCAATATAGCCATAGCTGTATTCAGTCTGTTAATACATCAAAATATCAATAGCTACACTCAGTATATCGATATTTCTCAATATATCATTGACTGTGCTCAGTCTATTAAAATACATCAAAAGATCAATTGCTATCCTGAGTATATATTTCTCCATGCATCAATAGCTACACTCAGTGTATCAATAGCTGCATTCATTATAAATAGCAAATCTCACTTCTGCTGTGTTTTTGGATTAGTGCATTGTCCCCTACGGCTCTCTAAAACTGGGCTTGTTGGTCCGTCTACAGCCAGCAATCTAAACTAATCTTTATTAGCTGAAAATTCAAGGTTTTTCGGATAAGCTGTGCTATGTACGTATGTCTGTTTACGGCGCACCAATCACACAAACCGGTTAGGTAACATTAACTAAATTTTTTAGTTGACATGTTTTGTGCAGAGTAACCAAATATTTTATTAGTTATACCAAAATCGAGGAAAATGTTTAGTTAATGGTGCATTTTTATTTGTTATTACTTGATGTATTTGGTATAATGACCATATATTAATATCAGTTACCAATTGCTAATTTGTAATTAGTAAGAATAACCAAGTCCCGTCAAGTACCAAATATTTTTAATAAATTATTCCATAAGGTTTGGTAATATGGTCAAAATATTCCACCAAATCAATTAGTAATATCAACTAAAAAATATATCCGATAGCCAAAGCCTGAATGGTTTAGTTATCCCAACTAAATATCGGTTAATTCAACCAAACCGGTCTCTGTATGCAGATCACTCTGAAATGGCATACTTCCTCCAAGCAAGGCAACCGCAATGAAAAATTCAAATTGGTTCTAAAACTTTAATTTCCTTTGTATCATATCACCAGAGTCTAATCATTTGTGCCTTTGACAGTAATAACAGCTCCTGCAATTTTCTTGAACATCCGTCCATAACTTTTCGAGTTATACTACTAACAAACATTAGTCCAACACACAAACAGAACCATCTATTATCACCAAAATTTAATCATTTATTTCAAAACTGATGCTAATGACCACAAAAGATGCCCCTGTACATCCAGATATTTATTTTAATGATGTGAGGCTCGATTGGGTGAAAGACATAAAATACCTCGGTATCATGGTAGATTGTAAGCTATCTTTTAATTTACATATTAATGAAGTTTGTATAAAGCTAAGCAAAGCTCTTGGTTTCTTTTACTGCGTTGCCAATAAGCTCCCGCGTAGTACACTCGGGGATCTATATTTTAGCATAGTACATGTATCCCATGTGATTTATTGTATCGAATTGTGGGGAGGTGTATCCCCGTCAGCTAAGAAAAAGATCACAACACTTGCATTGTGTTCTCAATGAAAATTATTCATTTATTTATTTACTTATGAATAAAATACTACGTGCAATGCTGAAAGTACGAACAATAAACTATGTACCTGAAACACGCACTGGTGATATGTATAAAGCCTTAGATTTATTACAATTTGACGACATTCATCGATATTTTTGACTGAAATTAGCGCATAAGTTTCTATATGACAATCAAGAATCTTTTTACAAATACCTTTCACCTCTTTTGCCTCAGAATATTTATGGTATGAGAAGAGAAAGATTCAGAATGAGTCATGTTAGGTTGGACGTCGAGAAACAAAGTACAATATTTCAATTAATTAGTAAATGAGATTGAAGAAGATATGCTCTTACCAATGCCGTCGTATCATCTAAAAAACATTTTAAAATATCTGCTCATACTCATTACTAGCTTGATCGACTGCATCTATTTTGCTCAGCCTTTTTACATGACGTGATTTTTTGTTATTGCTTCTGCTAGTACATTTATGCATTTTTTAGATATAATTGTGTAACTAGGTTTTTTCCCCTTCCTTCCTCTTTTAATTTGCCCAAGAAGCCATAGTGCTTAAAGTGATCCAGTATCATGACGTATCTATGTTTACTGTGTATCAATGCATACTGCATACTGCTGCATTCAACGATAACAATCATTTCAACATTGCTAACAATTTCTTCAAACTTCATAAAAATGCCTCCATAACTTTTGAGTTATAGCATTAAGAAAAAAAAGCCTCACAAACAGGCTCACAAACCGATGAATGGATCTTTACAAAAAGTTAATAATCTGTTCCTCCTAACATACCTAACAATCCCAGTAAATTTCGTGAAGATCCGTCCATAAATTTTTCAGCTGTCTCGACACACAAACCGACAGAAAGACGCAGACAAAGTCGAAAACATAACCTCCTTGGCGGAGGTAAAAGTTAAAGTTTTCCATGCTTGGCCAAGCACAACTTAAACTGCTCCCAATAGGCTTGCCTTGTCCGAAACTCCAGTGGGCAGGGCGGTTTTCTCCTCGCAAGATTACGTTGCAATTATTAAAAGCAACCATGCAGACAGCGCACGAGATGGCGGCAAACACCAGTTTATGGAGCAGCATTCAGTTTTCACTGGCACCCAGGGCAAGTGATTTAGGGTTCGAGCCTGAAACTCGATGCAGTGAGGCGAAATCGACGCATCTGTCCTAAGTTTCGGACAAATCAAGCTTAGTGAGCTTAGCTTATTGTAGAGTAAAACTGTGTGAACGCAGTTTACATACCATCGACATTTTCTTCTAATACGCATTTCATATTGTATTTCTATTTAATCCCGTAATGCCCAGCGTAACTGGATAAAAGACGAAATTATTAAACCTAGACCAATTTCAAATTATAAAATGTATCAACTATCGTCAAAAGTGAATCTAACGTTTCGGGAATGCGTTACTTCCCATCTTCGCAGTATGAAATCTAAACTTATCAGTTATTAATACCAGAATATAAATGTATTCTTTCCCTTTATTACAATTAAGGAGGAGGAGGAATGAGAGAGTGGGTCCTATCAGAAGGGAATCTAAAGTGTGAATGAACAAAGCTACCTGGAGAGGCCGGACGTCGGTGCCTGTACAGTCGGCGCATGTGGGGCTAACTGTGAGCTATGTGAAACGGTACAGCCGAGGTCATAATGTTGAGACTGGGTTTCGTTCTATGGATGTGGAGTGACTCTAATGTTGTGAGCTCGATTGGGTTTTATAAGTTACTAGTGGCCCGTGCCGTCATTATAAATGACGGCAAAAAATTAACACTTCGCCAATGAACCCCCGCCGTCTTATGGGCTTCCTCATTTTTCCCTTATCTAATACTGAAGAAAAAGTCTCCAAGGTACCCAACTTTTTTTTCGCCTTTTGAAATCTGATTTTTCTCCTATCTCATTAGTTCTATTTTTCCCCTATCTAATACTGAAGAAAAAGATTGCAAGGTACTCTACTTTTTTTTACATTTTGAAATCTGAAGTTTCTTCTATCTTATTCTCATAGAGCGTGACAGGAAAGATATAAATATATAAATAAATAAATAAACACAAGACGTGAATTATTATATAGTACTGATGATGGAGAAGTCATTTTTGCTGATGGGTAGGTTGTTCCCTCTGTATGTAGGCGGAGGGCTGAATGCAAGGGTTTCGCAAGTTGTAAACCGGTATGACTGGATACACCTAAATGTTGGTCAATACGGGCTTTGAAGTGTTGTCCAGTGCTACCGATGAATGAGGCTCTGTAGGCCTGGCACTGGTAGAGGTCAGGAAGCAAAGAGCGTAACAGGAGGACTCACAAAAAATTAGCACCAAAAAGTGACGTCATCATCGACGAATCTATGGCTGAGCAGCCTAGGAGTATTTTAACTAATTTCACCAGAAAAATCGTCTTAAATTGCAAAATTTATCNGAGGACTCACGAAAAATTAGCACCAAAAAGTGACGTCATCATCGACGAATCTATGGCTGAGCAGCCTAGGAGTATTTTAACTAATTTCACCAGAAAAATCGTCTTAAATTGCAAAATTTATCTGTATCGTATAAACAAATGAAGATAATATATACTAATTTAGCAATTATCTATAGAAAATTTCAGTGCATGTTGGTGAAGGCTTTCACAACACTCGCGCCGAATTTGTCCCCTTTCGGCGACTCAATTTAACTTCTTTTTCTTGATTGAAGCCTTATTTACACTTCATATTCACTTCACAGTACTCTTCACAGAATATATCTATTCCTTACCATCATATATAAGCACCATTATGGCCAATTCTGTACGCGAGAGACACCACAGTAACAGGTAGCCATTGACCGAACTTTCTGTACTTGGCGACAACATTTTTCGATATTTTGCAGCTCAAGTAGCTGTCCAGTCTTGAGCGGGAGACTGAATAAAAAAAAAAATACGATGATATGTTCACGAAAATCATATACGAAGGTCTGAGTCCCCACACTTAAAACACTTCGACTCGTCGATGTGATGTAAATTTGCTACGTGCGGTCACAGCTATGTTTTATTTCAGTCCTATTGAGTCCTCCCGTTACATTCTTTGCTTCCTGGGTAGAGGTAAATAACCCTGGACAAAAGTGGCGTGGGGGTTTGTCTTTAAATTTGAAGTAGGACCCTATGGTAAATGTGTTTTTGTATGAAAACTTAAAGTTGATATGTGGGTAGGCTTCAGAGTGGAACGTTTTCAAAGTGTTTACTGCACTATAAGAAGCTTGGTTGTTTTACGGAAGCGAATGAAAAAAGTCTAATTTACGGACCGAGGGTTTGCTAATGCCGGGATCGAACAGTTTGTCTAGGAACAATTTGCATTAGTGGTCCAGGAGGTGGTGCGGATACGAGTT
>LQNS02278155.1:7409690-7421475 GCA_001587735.2 Parhyale hawaiensis
TTTGCCATGCAAATGAAGGCTGAGAGGCAAATCTAATATACAAGCCCCGCGAGGTCTACACACCTCCGCCCAATGGGGGCTCTTGCGAAGAAATATTGCCTCCGGCTCGGTGCGTGTCGATAGTGAACACCAATCGAATAGTTTACTAGCGGTCGTTTGCTATTTTTTCTAGCCGATTCAAAAACGTGAGAGGCAAACGTTAACGGTATAGGTACGTGGTTTATAAATAGCGAGCATCAGTCGAAAAAATTCCTGGTTTGTTATTACTCTCATTTAATGATTCAAAAACGTGAGGAGTAAATATGTTATCGGTTGTTGTTCTGTGCTTTCTTTATACGTAGCGGACATCCGTTGAAAAATTTCCTGGTTTGCTTTTCTATTTTATCGATTCTAATATGTGAAGAGTAATGATGCTGCAAGCGTACAGCATGAACTGTTTAGAAGAAGTAAACACCTAATCGAATGGTTTTGTGCCTCTCGTTTGCTGTTCTTTCAACCCGATTTAAAGCATCCGAGTTCGGAAGTATTATTATCATTATTTTTTGCATCTAGTTCTAGCTTTTCATTTCTACGCGTGCTGTTGTTCTATAAACTTTGAACAAATTTAAAATCGTTCCTTAATTGTCTGTCGCTGACTGTTCTTTTGCACACATTAAAGAATATTTTTGTGTCATCTCAGTTTTTTCTATTACTATAGCGCCTTGGATTTTCCCTTTTGTTGTCATAAGCTTTAAATAGAAATCTAATCGTTTCCTGACCACTGCGATATCTGCTTTATTTGTTACCTTGAGGTAAACTACTCCCCATTGTGTACTATTTAGTGTTTCAATGAGTACCTAATAATGCTTATTTGTTACCAAAATATTATAAGTGATTTTTTTACCGAATTCAAAATATGATTAAGTCCTGCCATCAGCGTACTTAATATGCACTATCGTAAATGGTGATCATCATTCGAACGATTTTCCTGTGATAGCTCACTAGCTGTACTTTTTATGGCTGCAAAATTTATGGACCGAAAAAATTTGCTTAGTATATCGCTATGGTTTGTTATTATTAATGTTAAAGAATTTTCAGGATATCGTTTATTTGTGTTTTCCTTCGATTATAAAACATCGAAAACATCACAGATTACACTGCTGATATTCTGAAAGATCGCTAACATATTCTTTTTTTCTTTACGTAAGAAATTATGAGCAGAACATCGCTCAAGCTTTTAATTTTTTTAGTACTCATAAATGCTTAGTACCAATTGATCAGTTTTCTGTCAGGCGGTCATGAGCTTTTTTTTGCAGTAATTGGAAAATATGAATATAATATTACATCAGTACAGTATATCCCTTCATCTAGATATTCTTTTTCATTGTTTGAAAATGGTCTTTACAGCTATCGTTTGTCATATTTTACATCTGCACAAGGGCGTAATTGTATGGGCACTTTTTTTGCTGGCTTTTGTTTTTGATTTACGTTTTTGCTAAATGTTGAATACCAGTGGAATAGTTTTTTTTTTTTTTTTTTGCGCTATTTGTCTACTTCTTCGTCGGTTCTAAAATGTTACAGATGGAGTAACGAAAATGATATGCAAGATCTCTTCTTGGCTTAACCGTTGTTATTAAATGAAAAACAACAGTCGCATTAGCCGTTTTCTTCTAACCGATTCAAAATAAATAAATGCGATTAAAATTTTCCAGTATTTGGCCATGGTATTTAATTTTCATCGTTACATGCGTTTCGGAGTTTCGAGATGTCGTTTCTGGTATTTTTCAGTGATTTCGAAGCATGAACATGAATTATTTCACCGTAACACGTTCCTAAAATTTGAATTTAATAGCAATCGAATAGCTTCCTGGCTGCACCAAACTATTATTTTCCAGAGATTCCAAAGCGACGGAGCATGGATTTTTTTCCGTTGAAATCGCTAACACTACCTTTCTTAATGATTATAAAATTAAGAGGGCTAAGGTGGAACATCACTTGAATAATTGAATAGATTCCTGGCTGCCGCAAACTGTCATTTTTACCAGATTCAGAAGTGTCAGAGCACGGACAATTTTTTTTTTTTTACAGGAAATCACTTCCGCTGTCCATCAAATTTATTATAAACTGGAACTCTTCGTGGCGTAAGACAATCACCCGCGGTGGGAGAAATTCAACGCCGTCATTTTTGATAGTCAGCTGTCTCTAGATTTGTTGGCATTTTTTCACATGTCAGTCAAAATAGCTGACTGCCTGAAAAAATTATTATTATGACTCAACTCCTTCTGCCTCTTTTCGGGTGGATAGACAACAAAATTCAAAGCAGTCATTTTTTATGGCCTGCTAACTCTAGATTTTTGGCATTTTTCACATCACAGTCAACCCACCTCACTGCCTGAGTAAAATAAAATCTTATTATAACTCAACTCCTTCTAACTCTTTTTGGGTGGACAGACAACAAAATTCAACGCCGTCATTTTTGATAGCCAGCTTGCTCAAGCGTTTTGACCTTATATCTAATAGGCCCATTCACCTGAATCCCTGCAAAAAATTATGAACGTTAATCAACTCATTCTCCCTCTTTTTCGATGGACAGACAAATATATATACTGAAATATTCAACGAAAACGTTATCGCCGATCTTCACTCGCGGTTAATGCACATCCGAGGGTGGATATGGGACAATAGTCAATTTTTTTCTCAGCGGCGTTTTGCTATTCTTTTTTAGCGACCCTGAAATACCAAAATTTGTTTCTTATTTTCATTGTTCTAGGCCTGTTTTTTTAATTTTCTTTTCCAGTAAAAGGCCAAAGAAATATTTCAATATCAACAGGACCAGCGGAAGGCCAAAATAACTCTTCAAATAAGGTTATTGCCTTGAGAAAAAGACGTTTCTTTTTTCCCCTGTAGGATTAAAAATAATTCTCTAAGCTCAGTTTGTCCCTATTTATCAGATCACATATTACCTCCGCCTAGGAGGTTATGTTTTCGTCGACTTTGTCTGTCATCAAGATAACTCAAAAAGTTATGGACTGATTTTGACAAAATATGCAGAGATCGTTAGGTATATTAGGAGGAACAGATGATCAACTTTTAGTGAAGATCTGTTCATCACTTTGCTTGGCTGTCTATTTTTTGTTAGGGCCCTAACTTCAAAAGTAATGGACGGATTTTCATGAAATTTACACGAGCTGGGTTTATTACAGAGAGTAATTGATCAAATTTTTGTGATGATCTGTTTGTTTGTCGCTGTGTTTGATTTTATATTTGTTAGCGCAATAACTCAAAACATTATGGATGGATCTATATGAACTTTTCAGGAATTGCTAGAAATGGTAAAAGATAAAATTGATTAAATTTTGGTGATGATCAGAAGGTCCGTTTGTGTGTTTGACTAATGTTTGTTAAAATGTTTGTTCGCGTAATAACTCAAAAAATATGGATGGATCTTTAAGAAATTGAATTGAATTCTTTGTTCCTGCTTCCTTGCTTGCCGGAGGTATGCACTCTCAGAGTGCTTTAGTTTACTAATTTACTGGCTGTAGTTTGTTATTCTCTGTCGAAGATATCAAAATGGAAACAAAGCAGTTCAGGTAGTACCACCTGATGCTCTTTTCCATTTCTTTCTCTTCTTCCTCTTTTCGGCCGAGGCCCGTACTGGTGATGGCGAGGTCTTGGGCGCGTGGATAGCTGGCCGCTTTCGCGGCTATCATGACTATCGATTTGTTCTGTTTTGTATTTCTTTAATGATTTCCTCTGTTTGTAGTGTATGTTTATGTATTGTTCATTGCGTGCCTGATAGATAAATGCCCGGGCGTGGAGGAGATCCCCACTATCGTCTCTCGCGACGATTTTGCGTTCACGTAAGCTTTCATGCGCGCGCCACCGCTAAAATAAACACTACCTAGGCAAACCTAACCTAGCCAAACCTAACCTACCCCTACCTAACCTAACCTAACCTCCTTACCTAACCTTCTAACCTAACCTAACCTTACCCAACCTAACCTGACCTAACCCAGCCTAACCCAATCTAACCTCTCTAACCTTACCTAACGTTACCTAATGTTACCTAATATTACCAAAAATAACCTAACCCAACTTAATCAGCGATACAGCGGGCAGCGCGGCGCACCAACGTGAACGCCGCTCACGCGCACACGATCTGCGCACGCAAAATCGTGAGAGAGATGATAGTGCTCCCCGGTCCTCGTGGTTCTTGGTCTCGCTCCTGCCGCATCATTTTTACTAATGTTCGGGGTCTATGTGGTAGTTTGACTGAGCTCGCCGTAGCCTCTTCCTATTATGACCTGGTGCTATGTTTGGAGGCACTCGTCTCAAGCCATCGCCAGTTTCTGACTTAATGATCCCGAACTTTGAAGGGCCAGTGCTGCCTACGATTGCGAGGTTTCGCTGCTTACGTTCGAAAGGGTGTTGTTGTGTCTGAGCAGAGTGAATATCAGTGCCAGTGTTGTGAGCTGATGGTGCTTCGGGTCTGTGACCCATTCAAGAACCTTTATTTGTTTTCAGTGTATCGTGGCCCGTCTGCTGATGATGGGGTATTTGATTGTCTCTTGGATGCAGTAGCTAGAATTCAATCGTCGAATAGGCGTTCTGCTTTTGTCTTTGTGGGTGACTTTAATTGTCAATATTTGGAATGGTTAGACTCTAGAAGGACCGATTGCCTTGGCCATGCTGCCTTCAATTTCGCGAGGGCCTTTGGCTGTGAGCAGTAAGTTCGTCAGCTGGTCCCCAGAGTCACCGTTAGACGCGAAGTATTTTTGAAGTCCACAGTGAATTTGGATGCAGTCTCTGGTGCCATCCTTGCGCTACCTTGGGGTGTTGTAAGAGAGTCTCCTGATCCCGGGTCTACTTTGGATCGGAGCCTTTGTCCCTTCCCGCTTCATAACTGTCAGGACAAGCAATGAGCCCTGGTTCGATGATGCCTGTAGAAGGGCGCACCAGTTGAAGCGGGGGACATATATGTCCGTTGGCGTACTTGCCGGTCTGCTGTTGACTTTCAGCGTTTCAGGTAACAGCAGCGTCGGACTGGTGCTACTAATGAAGAAGCTGAGAGGGAGCATAATTTGAGGTTTAGGGAGTTGTTAGCATCGTCTGTTGGCGCACATAAGTAGTAGTTTACCCTTAGGAGCGCGGTGCTTGGTGTGAGCTTTTTTGCCCCCTCCCCATTTAATTGGTGCTGCTGGTGGTTTTGTTGCGGACCCCGCTCCCAAGGCAGATCTTTTGTTGCGCTACCTTGATGGGAAGCAAGGCAGGGACCAGGTGCGCATTCCTTTAGCGTGTGATCCCGAGCCGAGGTTCCTAAGTTTTGCTTTCAGATCTTCTGAAGTGCACCGCCTTCTTCTTGACCTGGACCCCTATGGGGGCACTTCTCCATCGGGTACGTTTCCTCTCTTTCTTCGGGGGGTGGCTGGTGTCCTCGCAGCCCCGCTTGCTTCCGTGTTCCGTCGGATGCTACGGCTGAACTCTTTTCAGGAGTGATGGCGTGTCACTTTTGTGACGTCTGTTCCGAAGGGCTCTCTTTCATCCCGAACCTCCGACTATGACCCATCTCGATCACACCTATTTTTCATGAAAGTTTATGAAAGGTTGGATGCGTCGAGGTTGGGTTGTCTTCTTGAGAAGCAGGGTGTCCTTCCCCCAATACAGTGTGGTTTTCTTAGGGGCTTGGGAACTTGTGATGCTTTGCTTCATATTCATATTTTCTCATGTGTTGTAACTGGCATTTGATAGGGGTCATGAGGCAAGGTTGGTACAGCTCGACTTAAGTAATGCTTTTGATCACGTGAATCACCTTGGGCTACACCATAAGCTGACATTAATAGGTGTGGGTGGTCAGTTTTCGCGGTACTTAGTCAGTTTTTATCTGACAGACGTCAATATGTAGTTGTTGACGCGACGAAGAGTGAATTTTTGGATGCGGTTTCTGGTGTTCCACAGGGTAGTGCTCTGGGCCCTGTGTTATTCATTGTATATACCGCGGACCTGTTTGATCTTGTTCATAATTTACTTGTTGGTTACACTGATAATGTTACTTTGCTGGCTGTTTGCGATAAGCCTAGTGATAGGTTGCAGGTTTCAGAATCCATTCAGCATGATTTGGAAGTGATTGATTCTTGGTGTTCTAGATGGGGGATGAGGCTAACTGCGGGCAAGACTAAAACCATGCTCGTGTCCAGGTCGCGCACAGTGGGACCTTCTTTTCCTGTACTCATACTGGATGGTGTGTCACTTCCTGTTACTGATGACTTGGTAATCTGGGGTGTCAATATTGATCCAAAGTTGACGTTTGAGCCCCACATTCGTTCGGTTGCCTCGCGTGCGTCGCAGATAATTGGTATTATGAGGCGTTCTTGGAGGGTATTTGGCTTGGTAGAATTGACATGTCGCTGCCTTAATTGTAATGTCCTCCATCTGCTGGAATACTGCTCTGTAGTCTGAGGTTCTGTTTCCGATTGTCATCTGTGCTTGCTTGACAAAGTGGTTCGTCGATGTGCGTTCATGCTGGATGGTGTTGTGCCTTGTGATCTGGCGCATCGTCGCAGAGTTGGTGGGCTTTTCTTCTATAAAATTTATAACTGCCCTAGTCATCCGCTGTCTGATTTTCTTCCGGGGCCATTTGTTCGGGTGAGGTATACTCAGCGTACTGGCGCTCCTCATGAGTTTGCCTTAGAACCGTTACGATGCGGTACGGGCCAGAATTCTCATTCGTTTTTTTTTCCATCGTGTGTTTATGTTTCGAATGGTCTTGATGGCTCTGTCTTTGCTGGTGCGGTTATTGGCAGCTTTAAAAGATCTTTACACAAAACTATTCTGTGATCTCGGATCTTCTCTTCATTTTTTTTCTTCACTCGCTGGGCTGGTTGCGTGGGGGGGGGTTGTCAACCTCATGGAGTTTCTCCGTTCCCACGTCGACAGTCTTTTGTGATTTAATGATGATGATGAGCACTGTATTTCGCACCAGTTTTCCTTTGCGTCATTTATAAATAGTGACCTACTGTAGAACCAATTGAATCGCTTCCTGACTATCGTTTTTCATTTATTCCTTGTATCCGGCTGAAAAACTGATGAGCGCGAACACTTTTTTTCAATATCTTATTCGGCCTTTTTTGTTATGGTGGAATAAAATCCGATATTTTCTTCCGTTTGTCGTGAGCTATTTCTACCTGCGCCAGAGACCTTAGGTAAATTATTTACCTGCGTTTGTTTTCCTGCTCGCCTTTCTTTCTGTTAGCAGCGTAACTAAAAAAACAACAAATTATGAACGGATCTACTTGAAAGTTACAGTAACTATCAGGAATGTCACGAGAATAGATTATTCAATTTTGGCGATAATCCGAAAGAGATTCTTGATTCTATACCGTTTCGAAATTTTTGTTCGAGTGACGTTACTTGGCGGATGGGTACTCTCTCGGTGAGCGTCTCTGGTTTAAATAAGTATTACCAGCTAGAGCGAAGCAAAAACGAGGATGTACC
The DNA here is from genome assembly GCA_001587735.2 of Parhyale hawaiensis. Taxonomy (NCBI): domain Eukaryota; kingdom Metazoa; phylum Arthropoda; class Malacostraca; order Amphipoda; family Hyalidae; genus Parhyale; species Parhyale hawaiensis. Next base: position 7,417,161 of record LQNS02278155.1, read on the forward strand.
TACGGGCGACTGTGTGCAGTTTAGCCGTAACTGGGTAACCATGTCTAATAAGGAAGGGAGAAGCAGTGCCCCTCAAACTAGTGTTGCTGAAGTTGTGCTATACTGTAAACTGTGGATTTCAACGAAGGCTCTACTTTAAGGGGACTGTCCCACGTTTTTGCAAACATTTTATTTACTATCCGTTTTGAACGAAATTTGAACCATATTTGTAAAAAAACAAAAATAGAATCGATTTTGCTCATGGAAATTTTTCCGTTTTCTTTCTAGTAGCGATTTATGGGAAGCTAGTCTATTCGTAAAAAAGCCTAAGGCTCGTACAGTTTTCACACTAGAATGAAAACAAAGACAGTTTTGGATAGCCAAAAGGTGTGCCTACATACTGTAAGAGGCTTTTTTGAATTGTCATTATAGTTTTTTCTCGTATGTCGTTTGAAATTGACCTAATGTCACATTAGGTCAATTTCACTTAGGTCAACCCCACTTTTTTTGCAAACTTCTTTATAAACCATCCGTTTTGAACGAAATTTGAACCATATTTGTAAAATCAAAAATAGAATAGATTTTGCTCAGGGAAATTTTTCCGTTTTCTTTTTTGTAGCAATTTATGGGAAACTAGTCTATTCGTAAAAAAGCCTAAGGTTCTTACAGTTTTCACACTAGAATGAAAACAAAGAAAGTTTTGGATAGCCAAAAGGTGTGCCTACAAACTGTAAGAGGCTTTTTTGAATTGCGACTATAGTTTTTTTCACATATGTCGTTTGAAATTGACCTAATTGACCAAGGTCAATTAGGTCAATTTCACATTAGGTCAATTTCAAGCGACATAAGTAAACAAACTAAAATCGAAATTCAAGAAGGCCTCTCACAGTTTGTAGGCACACCTTTTGGCTATCCAAAACTGTCTTTGTTTTCATTCTAGTGGGAAAACTGTAGGAGCCTTAGGCTTTTTTACGAATAGACTAGTTTCCAATAATTCGCCCCTAGAAAGAAAACGAGAAAAAAACGAAAAATTTCCATGAGCAAAATCGATTCTATTTTTGATTTTACAAATATGGTTGAAATTTCGTTCAAAACGAATGGTAAATAAAAAAGTTTGCAAAAAAGTGGGACGGTCCCTTAAGGAAATCCCTTTGTCTGTTTGCTTTCTTTTGAAACAATTTCAACTTGTCAGAAAGTGATATCATAAAGAGTGAATTAGTCTCTCGTTTTTATAGTTCTTAAATTCTGAACAAAAATGTTATTTTCCTTTGAATCGTGTTTTGCAGAGGTAAGGCTACGACATGTTGAGAGGTTCACACAATTTGCAGAATATTGCTAGAATGATTCAGCAATATACAGGCTCCCTCTATAGTGAAATGGAAGCTCAGCTACTTTGCAAACAATGTCGGCCTCCACCGTGTCTATGTCCACGGACAGCGGGCGATGTCGCCAATGAACTGGCCGTCCCTAGTGTTTTTCCGACACTTGCAGTGAGAGGTCGCTTCGTGCTGCATGTGCAGCTAGTCAATCTGTGTAAGCCTTGTAGCAGACGGTTGACTATAATGATAATAATAAAAACTAGTAACGGGCTGAGAGTGTCCGTAGGACTTTTGTTTTTATGTTTTTCTGCCAAAAACTTACTGCTTAGATTAACTTGGACGCTGCCATAATTGTCATTTCAGTGCACAGTGTATTGTATCGTATGGCATTAGTCCAACAATAGTATTGTCAAGTGCTAACCATTCATTGTATTCTTGCCTTACAATGTAATGCTTTGAAAGCTATTATTGACTTTGTTTTAAGTGAAACGTTGTCTGTGAAATTAGACAATGACTTGTTACTTGATTTCTTCTAGTTAAATTTTTAATATTGCTTAATTCGTATTGACTTTTTCAAGATTGATGCTTCTCCAAAGAACGGTCATTGACCCGCTGACGCCCTCGCTCACGATAATACATGTTTCATAAATGAAAATTGACTTTTTAAAGAATCTTTCTTTATTTATCAGCCAATGATACCCTAATGCGTTTTTTCAGATCAAAATATCGTTTTCTTTGACACTCTCATGTCACGTATTTCCCAGATCAAAATGTAATACTTTTATTGGAAGTTAAAATGACTCTTTCAAGGGCAATATTTGTTCGACCTTTTTAACTCAGATAACATGTAGTAAAACTCCTATACCTCAAGTTTGTCTAACTCTGGGCACATTCCGTAGTAGAACTCCCGTAACCCAGATTCTCCAAACTATAAGCACATTGTGTATTATTCCAAAAGCTAGCAAAAACTCTCCGAACTCTAAGCTCATTATGTAGATCTCGCACATGCCCCAAACTGTCCGATATCAAAGTACATCGTGTAGAACCCCCATGCTCCAAAAGTTCCAATATCCAAGTGCATTGTGTAGAACTCCCATGCTTCAAAAGCTCCGAACTCTAAGCACATTGTGTACAACTCCTTTGCCCCGAAGCATCCCTCTTGTTTGGTTCACTAGAAGCTCCTATCCATCAAGCACTGAAGTTCATGCGATGCCGAGCTGTTAAGTCGCCCAAAATGATCTCATAACTTTACCACTCACCAAAAATTGAACTCAGCCACCGGTGACCTTTTCGCATTATGATGAAAGATAACAACGGAGACCGAGACGTCTCGGGGAGAGGCAACATGAGCTCGATACCATAATGCCTCCAGGGCTATGCGATTTTTTTCTATATTGCGTGTTATCAGGCACTACGAGGCAGCTTTCTATATTTTCTTATTAATAATTTATTAATACGATATTGTAATACTATAATAGAAATTTACTTGTTTTTATAGATTTTGCAAAATAACATGCTATGAGCTTATTATAGAAACTCCATAGGAATGTATTTGTCAGAGCAATTGAAAACATTCATGGTCATAATAATTGAAACTTATAATGGGTGACAAATGGGGTCGCTATAAGCCTATTTGCTTCTTGGACCTTAAAAACAGGGGGTAACAAAATTTCAAGGGACTAAGGCGAGGAAACAAATTTTCCCTTATAAAAAAAGACACAATATAGTCTCCCGAGTCAAATTAGAAAAATAATTTGAAACAAAAGTACGAACTAATACTATTCTTAATCTAATAAGGGTGGGTTGACACACAACAATAACATGAATTAACGTACCATATGTACGCCTACACAGTTCGCCTGCAGGAATCACAAGTGCGAATAACAAAGAAAAAGAGGAGGTGTAAAACGAGAAAAAGCGGTGCTAACGGCGCTGAAGCTGTCACGAGACACAGGTGAAAGAGCAGCATCACTGGGGTTCCAGCTGCCTACCTGTTAAGGTGACCGAGCACCGAACCCGTGCTGGAACCCCAGACAGGTGGCAGTGCGGCGCGCTTGGTCACCTCAAGTTCCGCAAAGTCATCAAGAAAATGTCTGCTGTGATTGAGAAGCTAAAAAAAAATTAGAGAATTTAAGAAGCACGTTTAGGGTAGAGCTTCCCACCCGTTGCAATGGCCGAGAGCCTAACCCGCGCTGAAACCCCTGACAGGTGGCAACGCTTAGCGCCCGGCCACATCAAGACTCGCTGCTAAGACCAAAAAAAAATTAGTGCTGTTCAATGCAATTTCGTCAATATGTAGGAAAAAAAAGTCAGCAAGTGGAACATATGACAATTCGTACAACTAATAAACAGTATGAGTAGCTAACAATTCGTAAAACTAACAATAAATAAAATAGTACCCAAATAGTATAAGGTATTTAGTCCACTAACAATAAATAAAACAATATACAAATTGCATAAGGCATTTAGTCCACTGCAAGCACATCATCCTGGGTTAAAAAGTAAATTCTTAAAAGCCCTTTTTAAATCGTGGGTTGGCACTGGTAACAATAATTCAGCATGGGTATTGTTGATTAGCTTTACTAGCTGGAATATTGTGTCTTGTTTTTCGACGTTTGATCTCACAGAGGGCAACATAAATTTATTTCTTCTCACGGCATAATTGTGCTGCGGTAGCAGAGGTAACAAATACTTATCATTAGAAATTGGGTCATCATATAATAATTTCTCTGCTAATTTCAGTAAAAAATATCGAAAGATGTCGTCACATTGTAAGATAACGTTACATGCATTACAGGTACATGATTTATTGTTTGAACATTTAATATTGCACGCAGTATGGTATTCATCAGAGCAATTATATGACTCTTGGATAACAGTGGCGCACCTCCCCATATCTCAATTATTATTATTATTAAATCACACCAGGCTGGCGACGTAGGAACGGAGAAACTCCATGAGGTTAACAAACCACCACGCAACCAGCCCAGCGGGTGGAGAAAACAAAAGAATGAAAA
>LQNS02278155.1:7421497-7432174 GCA_001587735.2 Parhyale hawaiensis
ATAGCTCTGTGTACAGATCCTTTAAAGCTGCCAATACCAGCACCAGCAAAGACAGAGCCATCAAGACCATTCCAAACATCCACACACGATGGAAAAAACGAACGGGAATACTGGCCCGTACGGCGTGGCAACGGTTCCAAGGCAAACTCATGAAGAGCATCAGTCCACCGAGTATACCTCACCCGAACAAATGGATCTGGAAGAAACTCAGACAGTGGATGACTGGGGCAGTTATAGATTTTATACAGAAACAGACACCACCAACTCTGCAACGATGCGACAGATCACAGGGCACAACACCACCCAGCATCAACGCACATCGACGAACTACTTTGTCAAGCAAACACAGATGGCAATCGGCAGCATAACCCCAGACTACAGAGCAGTACTCCAGAAGAGGGAGGACAAAGCAACTAAAGCAGTGACGTGTCAAATCTACCGAGCCAAACACCCTGCAAGCACGCCTCATAAGACCAATTTTCTGCGATGCACGTGAGGCAACCGAACGAATGTGGGGCTTAAACGTTAATTTTGGGTCAAAATTAACACCCAAGATTATCAAGTCATCAACCACAGGAAGTGATACACCATCCAGTATGAGTGCAGGAGAAGGAGGTCCCACTGTACGCGACCTGGACACGAGCATAGTCTTAGTCTTGCCCGCATTTAGCCTCAGGTATTTTCGCTTTTGAATACTGATATCTAGAAGCGTATTAAATGTTTTCGAGAAAGAGTTGCTTAATGCCAATCATGTAGGCCGAGTGTATCCATGTATTTTTCCCCGTGCATGGCCACCTATTTATGTGACTGGGCCTTATCACTATACTGTAAAATTTAGTCACTTTGTACTTGTTTGCTTATCTGTAAACCTATTGTGTTCTTAATAAAAGTTATTTGATTTTGATTAAACCTTTGCCAACTCAGATACCTAACAGCGTATCGAATACTTTCGCTCAGTGAAGCTGCTGTCCAGGATCGCATCACTGTACTTCGCCCGCCAGAGTTGATGGAACGCCAGCTACACCAAACTGTGAGCAGATTTCGATGGGACATTTTTGTTTGGTGATAAATGTGGCCTGGGCTCAGGGAACAAATAGGTGTCACAGCTTATCAGCCTATGAGTTATGGCTTTCGTAGTGGGCTGCAGCGGCGGGCATGTGAAACATAACGCCCCCCGACTCTTATGGAGAGTGTCCCCTTGGTATTGGTATCTTGCCAAGCATCCGTTTTATAAGACTCGTTCGAGAATAGTAAAGGCTTTCGTGATTGTCTTGCTATACCACACAGTGTGAAATGGACACTGTCTGCTAATTTAGGTATGTTTAGATGGGTAGCTGCAAGGCCCTGGTTGAACAAGACTCGTTCATGAGTAAAAAAAAAAATTCTCAATTATTTTGCCCCGTTCCTCCAAGGCACTTATGGGTGGACCGTACATGTTAATTATTTGTACGTACTTCCAAAGACCCTGTTTTATAAAAAAAAAATTATTCGTGGATTATAAATACTCTTGCAAATTTGAAAGGGACAAGCCTTGATGGTCTACCAAGAGAAAATCCTCAGTTTGGTCAGTGCGACAGCGAAAGTTTGCCATATATGGATAACTGCTCTCTTCAGAAAGACTGGTAACTGTTGAAGCTTTTACTACACACACAAATGTGTTATACATACTCAGCACAATTTTAGAAGAACCAGATAGAATTAGTTGGGAATAAATAGGAGAGCTTAAGAAACACCGTGACTTTACAGTGAAAATTTTGGAAAAAATTGTAACTCTACTGTAAAAAAAATTGAAGAAATACACTTCATAATTTATGACAGTGAATAATTTTGATGCGATTTATTTTTTTATGGGAAGCGTCCGCTAGTGAAGAGTTTAGTCTAGTTTCACATAGTAATAGTATGACATACTATAGGATTCTAGTATATGACGGAAGAGCGATAGTAGTATTGGCAATATGAGAGCCATTAATTAGTTATTCGACTGAGAGAGAGATTTATAAGTATTATTTTTCTCTCTGCCTTTCAGTTTTGCATTCGAGTTTTTCCTTATGTTAAAATGAAGAAGTTATGTGCAAACAAGTAAGACGTAAATAAATAGATGAAGTTCACTGACTCTTAGTATAATATGCAGCAGATAGCTACAGATAGATGTATACAACATAGCGTAGCAAAGAAGAATATTGTGTTTTCTTGTATACATATTTATGTCGTTTTGCATATTATATGTATATATATTCTATGTATTTGGCATATTATGCATAACATATAATATACCATATAGTAGAGTATATAGTGATATCGTGGGCATCATAATATTAGCTCTACAGTAGGTAGACTATTATCTTTTAAGTCAATAATGTTGACGGCACGTGGATCCTTGCGAGATAGTGCCTCACACGCTATGAGCAGAGCCTGCCTTACGCTTCTAACCTATCTTAGGCATAAAAGGTAAAAATATTTTAAGGGATTAACTCTATACGGCTCTCATTTCCATCTCCGATGATGTGTTACTTCTACCCAGTGGAAAATCGGCGCCGTCGTGTTCGAGTCGGCACGTGGCAACAACTAGCCTCACTGGCGGCAACAACTAGTCTCACAGGCGGCAACAACTAGCCTCACAGGCGGCAACAACTAGCCTCACAGGCGGCAACAACTAGCCTCACAGGCGGCAACAACTAGCCTCACAGGCGGCGACAACTAGCCTCACAGGCGGCAACAACTAGCCTCACAGGCGGCAACAACTAGCCACACAGGCGGCAACAACTAGCCTCACAGGCGGCAACAACTAGCCTCACAGGCGGCAACAACTAGCCTCACAGGCAGCAACAACTAGCCTCACAGGCGGCAACAACTAGCCTCACAGGCGGCAACAACTAGCCTCACAGGAGGCAACAACTAGCCTCACAGGCGGCAACAACTAGCCTCACAGGCGGCAACAACTAGTCTCACAGGCGGCAACAACTAGCCTCACAGGCGGCAACAACTAGCCTCACAGGCGGCAAAAAAAATCGGTTAACCGCCGCAGAAGGCAGTACCAAGTAGACACGGTTGAAGGAATGCAGCTGGGGTCGGTGGTAACGATCAGTTTTGGTGCCATAGCGTATCGTAGTTGCCGAATAACTCAAAATAGCTTTTTCCGACACTGACACGACTTACTTGACCCTACTAAGGTAGTGATTTAGCTTTAAGTAAGCCCCCCTCCCCCCGCATTATCTGATAAGACATGACAAGCTGGGCTTATAAATTGAGAGCCGCTGTCTAAATAAATCTTTTGTCTTTTTTTTTCTGTGTTTGATATTCTAAAAATTATTGAACAAAATTTTCTTGTTACAGTTTCGTCACAAGAAGAGGTGAAAGGTAAATTAACTCTTCAATGAGTTCAATTGTAGCAGTATCGAGAGTGGCTGGAGCACTGCAGTCATTGTCTCGAAGCAAAGTCAAGGGAGTGAAATACAGCGACGCTCAAAATTGCTGCGTCAGCGTATATGACATTCCTAGTCGACTGCCAGGGCACTGACCAAACCAACAATGGGAACGGTCGGTCGTAGTTGCGATTTGAATTCTCCGTCTTTGACGCTAATGCTCTGGCAATTTGTGGTAAACTTCCGCTGTGCAATCCTCTAGATCAAAAGGGTATTTATCTGCAATTCGAAACAGTGCGTTTAGGTTTCGTAGTTGGAATGTGCGGTAAAAGTAAATTTACTGTTATTTTTATCGCGGGTTACATATATGGTCTGTGCACGAAGCGGAGAGTCTCCCTATCAAAAGAAAGTAAAGGTAGGGTAAAGCTGCCTTGACCGTGCTCCTTTCTAGAAAACCCACGTTCACTGGTTCGTGCTGCAGATAAATCTCCTCTATAAGCCCTAGAAGAGTGTGCGGCTCCAGTTGAGCGCAGGACGTCCGAGCTTAGGAGTCATAGACGGATGTCCCATGTGATTCCTAGCCCCTCCGCCAGCAGGGTATAAACGAAGGAAATGTTGACGCTGCAGTACTGAATGCCAAAGCTTTTCACCCTGGTTTGGTAATAGAACATCCGACTTTAAAAGGTGAAGGTGAGTTGAACTTGACTGCATCCCTAGGTACTGGATAATACACAAGCACTGGTTCGTGCTCTAGATGTGTGCCAACTTGCCCGCGAGGGTACATGGCCTCTAGTCGATCGTGGGTCGTCAAGAACTATGGCGCCATCGACGGCAGGTTCTTATGCTCTCACAATATTTAGCAAGTAAGTGCCACAACGATAGCTGTACATACCTATCAACTGCTGATGACTCAACGCACCAAGCACCACAATACCTGCTCATCTGGCTTTGTACTCGAACCCGCAACATCCAGTCATCAGTTCCACACGTTAGGCCGCTGCTCTCGTGGGATTTTGTTATAGAGAGTGAGGCACTCCTAACCACCGTCTTTACTGGGCAAAAGACAAAAGTAAATCCTGGAGTGAAGGGTCTACAGATTAATTGGCATTGGTACACACACAATGTTCCTGTTATTAAGCGACATTTTGTAATTGCACAATGAAACAACATAATTAGACCTAAAGGAGAAAATCAATTACTCGATCATGCAGTGCCGCAGAAGACGGAAATAAACGGTAAATATTTGTTAGATATATTGGAATGCAGAGGTGTTTCACTGATATAACATACAAGTAGTTGTGCACTATGAAACAGACACCACTGTTCAATAAGTTCTTACATTATACGTAAGCTGGAAAGGTGCTGAGGTGACCGCCAGTAGAACTTCCACCAATAAAAATTCCTTCTCATTTTATTTACAGATCAACTTGAGGCTGAAGAGTAAAAACTTTGTCGAATTTTTGCCACTACATGAACAATTCTTCAGTAATTAGTGATGGTGACACCGACATTTCCATCGGGAGCCGTCCAAAAACAACATGCATTATTCTTACTTACAGAATCTTTATTTCTCCCATTTGTTCCCATAAAAGTCAACCCCGCAATAAATTAGCAACATCAATAATGCAACTGTTCTGTCGTCAGACGTGTTTTACGTAATGCACTTTTGATCTTTCACAAAACAATGCAATTCTAATGAATGCAACTTTCATACACATCAGCTATTCAACAGCACCAAGAATTTTACTTACAAAAAAGAGTGCCTGAAAAAATTTGCATTCAATAACAGACTACGCAGTTCTAACTGATGAAAGTTCTACCCTAAAGGGACTAATCAACATCAACATGAACATCCTTTTTTGCAACACTGACTAAAATGTGCGACCTAATATTGTGAAATTTTCTTTCACAATCAAATGCCAAAACGTGCTACAAACTGACCATGCCGATATGAAAGTTACTGGTGAAACGCGTTTAACTAACAAAATGCGAAATGAAGCTTGGTAGAAGATTAAAGTTGAGGGCTGCTTGCGGATGGCTCTTAAGGGTCTCATAACTGTGAGCTCTACAGCAATAAGGTATCCACGTTTTTACTGGCTCCAAGTGTCATTATTGTCCAAGAAGACTCTAACTGAAGCAATAAAGTGGTGGTGGTGAGCCACAAGTGTTTTCTGAGGAGTGCCATCTCTCTAAAAAAAATATGTGACTGTGTAGAAAAAAGTGCCATTAGAGTCACCCGACTCCTCTCGGCACTTCGGGCCTCTTACCGTTAGTTGGCTAACTGCTTTCTTAAAAAGATCTTCCCTTCCAACTAAGGAAGATTTTGTTACTGTGCTGAAAGAAGACACTGCCGCAAGCCTCTGGTGTCATTTTTTATTTCTTTATATCTTTATTTATTTTTGCTGGTGCCGAAGGAAAGATGGACGGAAAATTGATACAGTTTCGTTCGGGAAATCAGCATCAAGCTTCTTGTGTCCTTTCTATTTATTTATCTATTTTATGCGGCTATAAATGCGAAGATAGAACGGAAGTAGATATTGGTTGCTGTCGAGAAATAGGTAAATATGAAGCCTCTAGTGCCCTTTCGTGTTATTTATGAACTTATGATGGGAGCTGCCGATTGAAAGATAGAACGAAAACAGTATAGTTCTGTTCGAGAAATAAGTACCGAACCTCTTCGATCCTCTCTATTTCTTCAGCTTTTGCGACTCTCGATGAAAAGATAGAACAATAATTGAGAGTTTCGCTCACAAATAAGAACGTTTTCATTAAGCATCGATATGCTTCTATGGAAGAAGTTAATGGATCATAAACTGTGCTCTGTCCTTGGACCAGTACGTCCGTTGTGCGATATGTCCTGAGGTTACCTTCGCGTAAGTTGGCCCTCGAGTTATTTTCTTGTACGACCCCTTTGCATCTGTCTTTATGTCTACTTCTGCTAATAATATTTTTTCTGCTGTTCCTATAATGTTTTCGGCTGTTGTTCCAATGGTTGGTTTTTATATCCGAGAATGGGCTCCGTGGAGATATCGCTGCCGGCTCCCTCGCTGATCACCGAGTGACGTAATGCCTTGGCGGACCGCTGGTGGAATGCAAAACTCCACCCGGATCTCTTCCGTAAAACGGCAGAAGTATCATAGGCATTTATGTAAACATTGCCGTTGTAGTGTCGGGAGACTCAAACAGGGCATCCGATATAAGTAGTGAGAATAAAAATGAATTCTGCTACTAATAATAATAGCTAAAGCAATAATATTATTATAATAGTTTTAATTTTTATCCTATTATTATATCACATTTATGGATAAACGTGTTTCAAAAAGTGGCAGGCTTCTTTAATTTTAAACTTTTTTGGCTGATCAAGTACGATGAAGGCTTACGTACTGCATAGTTGGCAATGAAGTTGAAGTAAACCGTTAATCTATTTAAAGATAGCGCCTGAAGCTGGATGCAAAATAGCACATTGTACTCGTATGCACTGATAATTCTTATTATAGGTCAAAGACTGGTACACTAGCAAGATTATAGGTATATACAGTGTGTTGGTTACGATTGACCTTATGAAATCGCTGAGTTCTACCTTAAATCGAGCTTTGCGAGACAGCGGAAAAAGAACGAAAAACTTTCACAAAATGCTATAATATTTATAACGACATTCAAATAATTAAAATGAAAAAGGAGATACTTTAAGCGAAACTTCACTTTGCATTTTGTGACTAGCATTTTTTTTTTTTTTTTAATTATAGAGATTTACTGCATTTGCTTTGTTACTGTAACTTAGCCTTCAAAGAAAATAACCTGATAGATAAATTTATATCAGTCCATAAAATTGTTGAAAGAAAGCTTCTCATCGGCTCTGCCATTCTTTGTTTATTATTACAGAACAGCGTTGCGGCACCAATGACAAAATTAAAGGAATTATGTCTTCTTCATCTGTTTCAACTTTATTTTATGTGCTGTTCCTTGTACAGGCGAGACATTTATCGTTAAGGTCTGCTTCTTATTAATATCATTATAATTATTAAAACTAAACGTCCCAGTCAACGCGGGGTATTTTTATCTTTATGATAGGAACTCCAGATCTGAAGAAAAGTTTCCATCGTCTTTACTATATTTATACTTTCACTCAATGTAGTCATGTCTTTTGGATCCATGAAATAGTCTTAATAATAGTGCTCTTCCGTGTCAAACCGTTGCTATTGATAATCTGGTACAATTATGCACTTCTTTTATTGGGTTGAAAAATAAATCTTCGCCGCTTTTTTAATGAAATGTTTAAGAAAAAATAACAACTACTAATCAAGTGTTACCCAACGTTCAGTAAGATTTTCAACATCACTTTGGTAAAAACTATCCGGTTTTGACCCAAAAAACTCATCCAACCAGGCCTTCCATTCTGTACCAGTATTAAACCCAACTCTGCGTGTATGTAGCATTTGTTGATGTACAGTCACCATTTTTCGTTTGCAGTAACGATTCTGTAAAAAATCATTGCATGTAACCATGAGTTGAGCTTTGACGAACAAGCAAACTGGCAGAATTGTGGCTCGTTGATTTTTGTTGCTGTAACATGAATCATGCGGAACCCATGATCCATACTTCTGAACCTTTCCCATTGAGTGAAGATGCTTTTGTTCAGCAGTGAGAGAGCATACCATTTTCTCTGGCAATTCCCTTATCGTTTAACTCAGATTTTCGTGCAAGAGATGGTTTAATCGTTCCTCATCGATCTCAACTGGACGACAAGGAATAGGTGAGTCTTTGAGATTGAAATTTTCATATTTGAATTTGGCATGCCAATAACGAGCGGTCCTTTCAGCTATGGTACCTTCTCCATACACAGCGTAAATATCGAGAGCAGCTTTTGTGTCCCTAGAACCTTGGTTGAAAGAAAATGTTAAAAATATTCATTTTCTCCACCTTGCATTCCATTTTGTCGGGCCGAAAATAAACCGAAATTAACTAAAAATTTCCGAAAACGAGAAAGTAGACTGAAATTCCTTTCAAAATATAATTTTTGAAGAAATAGATTTCATAATTGATAAATATTGAAAAACACTATATATTGAAAAAAATGCACGACCTTAGTTTCCGATCTAATAGTTTCATTCCTCTCTAAAACTTAGCTATGGTACGCAATTCCGCCGTAACATTGATGAAAATTACATCATTCGATTTATTCAATACTCCAATGCAAAGAAATTTTAGTTAATCAGCCAACTATTTCAGAAAAAGAGTACTGTACACGTGATTATAGGACGCCTTTTAAATGTACACAACATTGCAGCTAGAACATGCGCAGCTACACGAAACAAGGATATAATATGTGTATCGTATACATGGAGCTAAAAAGTTTGAGCCTATATCAAATCTTGAATAATACAAGTCCGTGATGTAACGAGGAATACCTGCTTCAGATTGAACTAAGTTCCGTGCTAGTTAAAGTTTATCAGATGAGAGATAACCCTTTCTAAATGAGCGAATGGAACGCTCATATAGCAGAATACTCTTGCAAGTTTCTTGTTTGTCGATGAACAACTCAATTTCTCCAATTAATTTATTGCTAAGAAATGCCAGTTAGTTCACCATCCGCCTACATACATACGCCTTGGCAAAAATTAACTGTATTTTGAAACTTGAGTTTAACCCATGCTGAATTAAGAGTCAATATTGACATTTATTTTCTCATGAAAGCATAATTTAGATAAGTTTTAAAACTAAATACTTGATAATTTACTGCGTCTCCGTCTCTTTCCCCGCATGCGAAACAGGAAGATATCTGTTTGCACAAATATCTAACACAATGTAAAAAATCCTGACGTAAAAATTGAGATTTGTTGTTGACCTTAGTCCCTTGCATCTTCCATCCCCCTTTATGTGTAAATAGACGAACTTCCATCGCAACAAAATACAGAGCGAATAAATTTTCGAAACAAAAATTAACGATTTTTTTACCACGTCGCCGGGTCCGAGACCCCCTCAAAAGTTCAAAGTTCTAACCGATGTCGAGGGTGTCAGAAAGTTGTGGCAATGCAGTGAGGTGGAAGCAAGTCACGTAGCTGTGAAGGCGGTCTGAGAGAAACATCGTCGTGCCACAAAATAATAAAACCTGTCCCCGATCCGAGTAAAAGCTGCAGCTTGTAGCACTGTCGGACCTCATGCAGGCTTGCCACCGGAGTCTTCTGAGAGGTATTACCGAATCATAAATTTTGATTACCAAACGGATCTTCAGTGCCTAGTCTGAAAAATTCTGCCTATATGGTTTGAGCGTGCGCGTCACATTTGTATCTATATGGCGAGTCTTTTACATTTTCTCTTTGTATTTCTACTTGCTTGGACTGGACTTTACACCTAAGTTAATTGAAAAAAAAACTGAAGTTTGTGCTGCAAATCCCGTTTTCCTTTACAAGTGTTTCATTACATTCAAAGTAACTAGTCATGTTCATGTTACCTATATTTGTAGTTATCATCATTGAGTTATCATCAGTAGCCATCTATTACTGCATGACAAAACTACGAAACTCGTCGGAGAGAAATACACTTCGTACACCTTCACTGACCCGAGAGAAGATGCTTCATTTACTTGAATCATTAAATGACTCGGCTTTGGACGTAATAGATGTTTCATTATGCAGGTAGCTGAAAGAAATACCTTGCTTGGAATTTTTGTGTTTCCTAACTTTGACGATATGGCACTGGAAGTGCACAAACCAGGAGGTGAAGGCTGGAGGTGAAGTCTGTGCTGGAGGTGAAGGCTGGAGGTGAAGTCTGTGTGGAAGTGAAGACTGGAGGTGAAGTCTGTGCTGGAGGTGAAGGCTGGAGGTGAAGTCTGTGCTGGAGGTGAAGGCTGGAGGTGAAGTCTGTGCTGGAGGTGAAGGCTGTGCTGGAGGTGAAGGCTGTGCTGGAGGTGAAGTCTGTGCTGGAAGTGAAAACTGAAGGTGAAGCCTGTGCTGGAGGTGAATGCTGGAAGTGAAGGCTGGAGGTGAAGTCTGTGCTGGAGGTGAAGGCTGGAGGTGAAGGCTGTGCTGGAGGTGAAGTCTGTGCTGGAGGCGATGGCTGTGCTGGAGGTGAATTCTGTACTGGAGGTGAAGGCTGGAGGTGAAGTCTGTGCTGGAGGTGAAGGCTGGAGATGAAGGCTGGAGGTGAAGTCTGTGTTGGAGGTGAAGGCAGTGCTGGAGGTGAAGACTGGAGGTGAAGTCTTTCCTGGAGGTGAAGGCTGGAGGTGAAGTCTGTGCTGGAGATGAAGGCTGGAGGTGAAGTCTGTGCTGGAGATGAAGGCTAGAGGTGAAGGCTGTGCTGGAGGTGAAGGCTGGAG
>LQNS02278155.1:7489607-7505909 GCA_001587735.2 Parhyale hawaiensis
GGCCCATAGAATGGATAGGGTAGAGTGGGTAGATCCATCGAATTTCTTCCCTATCTAAAAGTGAAGAAGATGTGGCAAACAAGATCACAAGCAAGACACAAGCAAGACACAAGCAAGACACAAGCACGACACAAGCAAGCAAGTTCGGTTCACAGACTTTTAGTATAATATAGATAGATAGATAGATAGATGTGCTCATGGTCTACACATCAACTGACAGACTATTTATTCGAAATGTCATTTGAGTCTTAACGCTGATTGTAAAAATTGGAACAAAGTGATTTAGCAGCACGCTAGGAAGTTGAAACAAATTAAATTCATACTGATGGAAAGGATACATCGTCGAGCAATAGGAACTAATATCGGCGATAGTCATCAGACCTCAAGATACCAAAATAACCTAAAAATCATCAGAAATAGTTTTTTTCGCACAGCCAATCAATGGTATTGACGAATTTGCAGTTTTTTGTAGCATATAGTCCTTTTCTTTTTTGTTACCATGAACAGTTTGCTGTTTTTTTGGTGAGTGCCATGGTAATTAACGAACATATTATTGGCTGATTGCGCTTACCGTCATTTGCAAACATGTGACGAAGGACAGCGACGTTTCAGAATTGGAAACGTCTCTTTTACTAATTAACCCTTTCCCGCTTACCTTTAAATATACCTATGTAGCATCTCATATGGTGCTATTCCCGTGAGAGAGATAAATTAACTCATGAAATAAAGAGCTAATGCGTTTTGTGACGCCAGAAGTCATAAGGTACTGAATAGCAGTTATATTTCAGAGAATCAACGAGCTTTGTGTTAAAACAAGGTAGTTAGAAGACTATCTCTATGCCTTCTCTATCCTAGCGATCATCAGAATGTAATGCTGAGTAATTTGTGGTAACGTTACTCTATGTCTATAGAACTAGGCAGAACTAATTGTCATTTTAACTGCGGTAAGATGTTGATTACACCTACATGTTAGTCATATACTTAACGTTTGTTTGATGAATATAACACTGTTGATAAACCGATATATTAGTGTAGTCCTACTGAAGATGGAACGTTAATATGTTGTCATAGAATTAATTGAAGTAAATTTAAATAAAATGTTAAGTATCTAAAGCCACATATATACGTATACACTTTTTCATAAATAAACATAAGGTAATAAGCAGGATATTTTATGTCAATTTTATCCTTTGCGAGTTTCTGCGTACGTTAAAAAAAATCAAATACAACAGAAATGAGACACGCTTTAGCAACCATATTAGCCGAAGAAGTCCATATAAATGTTGTAGTTACCTCCGCCAAGGAGGTTATGTTTTCGTCGTGTTTGTCTGTCTGTCTTTCTTTCTGTCTGTCTTTTTGTCTGTCACCAAGATAATTCAAAAAGATATAAACCGATTTGGATGAAATTTGCAGGGATTGTTAGGTATGTTAGGATTAACAGATGATTAACTTTTGGTGAAGATATGTTCATCCGTTTGTTTGTTTGTTTGTCTGCCTCATTTTTGTCGACGCTTTAACTCAAAAAGGTATGAATGGATTTTGATGAAATTGACATGAGTTGTTAGGTATATAACAAAGAATAAATGGCCAAATTTTGGTAATGATTCGCTTGTTCGTTCGTTCATTTGTCACTATTTTTAATTTTTTGCTTGTTAGCACAATAACTCAAAAAATAGCGAATGGATCTTTATGAAATTTATAGCAGTTGTTACTAATGTTAACAGACATAAATGATCAAATTTTGGTGCAGATCGGTTTGTTCGTTTGTATGTTTGACTCATGTTTGTCATAACGTTTGTTAACAGTATAACTCAAAAAGTTATATACGGATCTTCAAGAAAATTGGACAAGCTGTTAATAATATGAAAAGGCACAAATGATTGGATTTTGGAGTTTATACAAAGAAAATTATGGTTTCAGAGCCAATTTGAATTTTTTGCTACCGTTGCTTCACTTGGCGGAGGTACGCGCTCTCAGAGTGCTCTAGTTTTTTCTGTATTGCATTTGTGAATTACTGTGATATAGATTAGTTAATACCACAGTCGAGAGACATCTAAAATTACTTCCGTTTCTTTTCAGTACTGAAAGGTCAGCGCTACAGTCTATTTAAAATAAAATATTCAAAAGTCTCTACAGGTATCAGCTTCTCTAAAAACTGTATTTCAGTATTAAAGATACTAGATCAATTTCAAATAGAGTAGAAGAGAAAGTATAAATGCCGATTTTCTTTCCTCATTTTCATAATCATTATAATATCAATAGGTTCCCATAAAACAATTACTTTTTGACGAACTGTATGCGAATAGTAGAGATGGATACTCGCGGTCACCTGGTGCCTTACCATGAGAGTAGAAATGGTCGAAATTCTCTACATAGATTCTTCCGCTTTTTCTGCACTAGTGGCTCGCGGCAGCAGGCGACTGCGATATCTCAACGCGGCTGTAAATGCCCATATTTGTTAATTATTGCCTTCCTTTTGTAAATCCCAGTGTTTGACCGCTCCATTTATTGCATGGACAATAACGTAGAAGAAGAGCTTCAATGTTGACAAATGTTCGGTACTGCATATCGGGCGTAATTTAAATCTTCAAGGCTCGACTAACGATGAACGCCACTGAACTTGCAGCAGAGACAAAGAATCTTTATTCTTAACTATAGACAATGACTTAAAACACGCGAAATAAGTTTGTAAAGGTAAATTTAAAATCAACTTGACCGTACCCCAACTGGGAAAGCCACATGCATTGATTTGTGCCGCAGATATAGGCCAACAGGCCCCAAAACAGTATACTGCTGCAATCAACCACAGATCGTCTTCTAGAGCTATGGCACCAGTGGCGGAAGGCTCCATGTAACAATCTGCCCCCCTCCCACGCGTCCCTCCCCATTGCTGGCAAAGGTCAGTAAACCTGCAGCACGTCAAGCCTACTTGCCTACTTGATAGGGAGGTTTGAACCTGCGGCCTTGGGAGTCAGTGTGAGAACCTTAAGTCTGCTGAAATTGGTGAATAAAGTCTTGGGTTTCATAATTTGAAGTTATTAGTACAAATTTAAAATTACAATTTTTCCCTTATACAAAGCCCTAATTCACCTTCACTTAACAGTTGCTGTTCATTTCTTGTGACCTCATCTTTGTTGAGATATTCATAAAATGGTAGGAACATGACTCGTGGCGACGTAGAATTATTGCCGCTATTACACGATAGTCCATACGAGCGTCGCTATCAGCTTCTGGAGCTGCTAGAAAAATTGTTAGGGTCTCGAGTAAATTCTGCTGCAGATGCAACTTACAAAAACGTTCAAGTGTCTTAATGGCCTTAACCCTACAAAGGGAAACCTGAGGTGTATTGCACCTCACCCTGCAGAAATTTGCATTTTGATTGCTTTCAAATTTCAGTTGAGCTGCTGGAAACTTGTGACTTTTCATAAAATGGCTTTTTTCATGTTTTGTGAAAATATTTGAGTGAAAATACCATAAAAGGGGACCTGCGCTATAGTGCACCGCACCCAGCATTCGTACGGCTGGCAGCTCTGTACGTTTCAACTTTAGTTTATACCGTGTATCTGCATGTAACTTCATCCCAGGGTTATAATTACTGATTGACAACGAAGCTTTATTCACATTATTTATAATAAATATGACCGCCTTAGCTAAATGAGGCTACATCAGTGCAGTCGCAGTCCATTGTATACTATATCATTGTATGAATATTGTTGTGTACACTCGTAGTACATTGCTTGTTCTGCGTACGTAGACAGTACAGTCCCTGCGATACAGCAGGCGCCCCACAGTTCCCGCAACACATGCACACTTCCTGCATTGGTGAGCAAACTGCCACGGCTATCGTACAAAATGTATATCGCTGTATGCTTTCTACCGTTCTCTTAGAAATGTTCATAGGATGGTGTCTTATTATAATTAACCATTGAATTGATGATTCTAATAACATCTCAACTCATGTATGAATGTCTGAAGAGTAGGCCTGTTGATTTTTTATTCGAAATATCTATAAATAATGAATTTATTAGCTAATCATTAGACTGCGGCACATTGCACCTCACCTCTCCGGTCATAACTCCTCGCTAGGGGTCTCCCTTGATAGGGTTAATGACGTCCTGACAGTCCATGATGATCGCCTCCAAACCAAGGAACAGAAGCTCATACATATGTCGACTAACTACTACTATAACTACTACAAACTACATATGTCTACTAACTAATTACCTAGGAAGGGAATTTTTCTCGTATTTCACTGTTAGAATTTGTAACAGACTTCGCTTGGAGACTGTTTCGACCCAGAATCAACACCTTCAAAGATCATCTTGGGTAGTAACTGTAGCAGCACCCTCCACAGCTTCGGAGCACTGCTTCCTAAGCTTGTTAATCAGCTTCTAACAATTCTGTCCTTCAGAGGCAGCTCTGTTTAATTATCTACCCCTGCAAATTTACACAAATTGTGCTATCACATTATTCAATCTTCTGCGACAGACCATATTTTCACTGTCATCCGATTGACTGCTGTTTTCCGTTAAATATCCATGAGTACCTGTATACAGTGGCATTATAGCGATGATAGCTTAAGGTGAATCAGAACCTTCTTCAGTTCTTCTTAGTGTAGGAACGAGCCCCTTGGACTGTCTATTGTCCCAACAGTCTAATCTATTAACGACATCAGATTGTCTGACATTTGTCGACCTCTCTCGAAAGCAGCATTAATTCACTATCTAAAGGAAACAGCAAGGTGAATATTATTCCAACTTCGGCCCAGGTGTCACTGAGGTTGTCAGCTCTGATGACAACTTGACATTTACATGGCGTGATCTCTTCCTTGCACTTATTATTATACTGCACGTCGTGCTGTCCAGTACGCCATTTCACACTTGTCGGCACTATCGACAGCTGTACTTCAGATACAGTTAATATTTCTCATACTTATAATTTTAAATCTGTCCATACTATATAATAATACCCAACGCATATTTGTTCACGTATTTTTATCAACACTGTGTAGCGATCAGTGTCGTGTACTTGCGGGTTAACCCAGAATTTTGTTGTTGTTTTCTGCTACTTAACTTACTATGAAAAATGCTGCACAAACTTTCTTGGTTATATCTGATCTTGATTGACTAGTGTATCCTATCGTAAAATCTAACGGGGAAGAATTTGCAAAAATACTTTTCATTGACCGAAATATTGATATTGGATCCTCAAACTCCAATAAAGTATGTCGTAAACTGATCGAGGGTGCTTGAAGCGTACATCTTCGACAAATTAATGTACACACAATTTTTAATGTAAGCTGTAATATAATAATCCAAGAATACCTCCCGCCTGTGGAGAAATACATGGTAAATAAATAAATAAATATTTTCGGGCACGATTCCGTTGACACAATGGCTAACGTTTGATATTTTTGCTAAATATGTCACTTTAGACTCCTTAACATGTCTGATTATACTGTACATCGCTTGCAGGTTTAAAGGTTTTCGATAATCCGTTAGTCACGACCGAACAAATGGATGGAATCTGAGAGGTGATGATGATACTTGTTGACGAAACTATGCTTTTTACTTCCCTTTAATTTGCAACATAGTATGAACTTTCAAGTTCTGAATTGATATATGCGATTGATGTCCTGCGACGATCACTATTGACACAAAAAGCTCCACCGATTTTTTTCGGTCACTCATCTCGTTCGGTAAAGTGAAGCGAATAGTTCTTCTCTCCTTTCAAGCTCGCAGTGCTGTATCTATAATAACTAGAGCACTTTGAGAGCGCATACCTCCGCCAAGCAAGGCAGCGGTAACGAAAAATTCAAATTATAGCTGAAACCATGATTTTATTTGTATCAAGTCCAAAATTGAATCATTCGTGACCTTTGATAGAATTAAATCTTTCTGTAATTTTCTCGAAAATCCACTTAGAGTTATGCTGCTAACAAACATTATGACAAACATAAGTCAAACATACAAATGAACCAATCGATCTGCACCAAAATTTAATCATTTAGGTCTTTTAACATTACAAACAACTACTGTAAATTTCATATATATTCATTTAGAACTTTTTGAGTTATCGCACTAACAAGCACAAAATCAAACACAGCAACAAACACATGAACGAACTCACCGATCATCAGGAAAATCTGGTCATTCACTCTTCCTATTAAGCCTAACAACTCATATAAATTTCATGAAAATTTGTAAATAACTTTTTGAATTATGGCATTGACAAAAATGAGGCAGACAAATTACAAACGGATGAACGGATCTTCACCAAAGACCATACTCAACAATCCCTGTAAATTTTACCCAAATCCGTTCATAACTTTTTGAGTTATCTTGATGACAGACACACAAAGAGATTCACTGACAGACACACAAAGAGATTCACTGACAGACAAATCCGAAGGAAATATAACCACCTCGGTGGCGGTAATAATGTGCTTGTCAATCTAAACATGAACTGCATCTGCGTATCCTCGATAGACCTTAGCATTTCTTTTCTAGTATTCTTACTGCAACGTTGGCTTCATTTTTTGTGCCTTTTTCGTGTTCCTACAATAAAAAATATCATACCCTATTCCTTCTACTTTGTTTGCGAATCGTAAGCGTATAACGAAGAAAGCCATGCTACTATTGTAAAATCTGTCAAGCGTCTCCTTCAAAGCGTAGATATTACTTGGCAAGGCTTTCTGTATTTCACCAGCCTCACCAATCTGGCTTAATTTTACCCGTTTCGTGTCAGAAATAGTATATGCACATGATGCATGCAGAACTTAATACTTGGAAGTCTTAGATGATCTTCGGACGAGGTGCAGGTGGGATTGTGTACGCCACTGGCCGGATGCGGATGTAGGCCTATAGCTGCTGCACTCGGTAACTAACGACACAGCCTGCAACTCGTTATCTCCAAAGTGCGTTGACCACTTACAGATGATTATCTGACACTGTTAGCAAGTATGACTTCGATAAGATTATTTACTTTAAAGCTTCAGCAGTAGCAGTGTGAAGATAAGAAGATAAATTCCGGATCAAAAGTTTAAGACCACTTGAAAATGTAAAAGAAATAGAGCTTTAGTGATAGATAAATGGACTCCTTCAACTTGGGATAAGTAATTTCTATAGGTAAAAAGTGAGAAAAGTGAAAAATACCTGCTGTTGCAGTTTATTAAAAAACTAAAGGGCCGAGCCGTCAAAAATGGCGGTAAAAATTTTGTGATTGGACTTTTTATTGTTCCGGCTCCCAGAATACGTTTTTCTGTTTGTAGTCCTCATCTCTCATCTTCCATTAGTGAAACGCAAGCTGTGCAGCCATGAGTTTTGCGATAGCAAAATGCCGTATCCCCCCCTCTGCAAGAAAAGGAGTGAATATCAGCTTGGAACTGATCAAGCGTTAAGTTGCACTGCTCTAAGAAAAATATAGTCCAGTCAAAAGAATTCACTGGAAATGCCAGGGCTCACCGTATTGTGGATACCAACAGATTGCTGAACCTCCAGCGTCGAAATTTGGCTACGATGTAAATTCAATATAAAAAGGCGTCTTCTCAGCGTGAAGATTTAACTCCTTCGATATCATTCAGCAGTGAAAGTGGGGATCCAGAGGCTAAGGATCCAGAGCCTGCGATCCAGAGGCTGGAGATCCAGAGCTATATTTGTTATCGGTACCCCAAGCGCTGAAGTTGTATGGTATCTCAACTTGTTTTTCAGTAGGTACATGAATTTTCTCCTATTAAACTCTTAACTGCGTGACGTAGAGACGGACCAATATTGAAGCAAGCAAGCGACCAACAGCTGTGTTTTATTATATAGTGGATGTACATTTTGTAAAATAATGAGTTTTTCAGTTGATCAAAATTATATATGTACAAGACCAGAAACAGAAATCGTAGGTAACCTTTCGACAAGGACGTTGAGGTGAGCAGAGTCTGAACTTAGTAATGAGTACTGCCTTCATTCATGTTGATATCCTCAAAAATGTTTCGTGGCATACTAGAAATGAGGGTTGCAAGAATTTTGTCCCAGCTGCTAAAGATGGCATCACTAAGTTCGTTTACTGTCACAAATTGTTTACCATTCCTATAAACATCTCTCGCCATGCATCCCCAAAGATTTTCTATTGGGCTTAAGTCTGGCGAACATGGTGGATGACGTAAAACAAGGACCCCATTTTCTTCAAAGAAGGTCATAGTCTGGCCGGCAATGTGGACTGCTGCATTATCCTGCTAAAAAAACATTCATCACCGCACAAAAGAGTGCCCTCCGTCGACAAAGTTGATCTTTTTTAGCATGCCGACATAACTAACAGCTGTTTGACGACCATACACCTCTTGAAGCTTCTTTGCTCCCCTGTAGGAAAAAGCACCCCACACCATAACGGAGCGTCACCGCTGTGATGCTCGGAAACATTTCAGGAGGCGTCTCTTTATCATGCTCGTACCGTTGGAAACCATCAGGGCCATCTAGATTGTACGTTTTTGGCCAGCAAACAAATCTTTAGACCACTTTTCAATGTCTCATATTCTGGAGTAAACTGTAAACGGGCCACTTTGTGACCCGGAAAAAACTGAGAACATTTCAGATGCTTTTCGTTCTTCATGCCGCTTTGTCGTAAGTGTCGAATGATGGTTATTGAACTGTAATCAGCATCTGCGAGTGCCTTGATTTGCCTGTTAGACCGTCCTGTGTCTTGAAAATCAACCCGTTTAATTCTCCTACTCTATGTAGGAGAAATTGTTTTGTCAGTCTATCCCTAGATTTTACTGTTCCATAAACTCTCAAGGTCCTCTAGGGAGTTGCAAACCACAGTTTTGCTGCGGTCAATCTCGGCTGCGATTGAACGCTGAGACAAACCTTGTCTGTGCAGTACAACAATTCGACCACATTCTAATTCGGAGAGTTTGCACTATTAGTGCAAGCCTGCAACTGATCCGTAAAGATAGAAATTACGGCAGAACTAAGCATTTACTCTCCTGGTCTCATAATTTTGATATACCAACAACTCATTATTTAACAAAATGAATTACTGCAGGTATTTTTCGTCTTTCTCACCTTCCACCTCTAAGAGTTACTGATCCTTAGTCGAAGGAGTTTATTTATTTGTTATTAAAACGTTGTTATTTTTTGCATTTTGAAGTGGTCTTAAACTTTCGATCGGGAGTTTATTTTGCTTGTCATCCTGGCAGCCCGCATTACGAATCTGTTCTACTATTTTGCCGTTGCTGCGTCGCTTTCGTTTTCGACCGCAGCTCGTGTTGGACAAGTACGGTAGCTACGTACCGCGTATCTGGTCTCAATTCACTCATCTACACTTACAGTGATGCTTTCCACATTCTTTTATATTAATTTCCCTACATTATTTTTCTAGTCTATGTGAAACTCGGAGATACCGACCATTTTTTGGAAAATCTTCTGAATTTTCTACAATAATGTCCAGCATATCTTAATTAATGAAATCCGTAAATGCAGACGCAATATTCGTTGAAATTTATAATTATAGTTGCAGCTTTTTCACCAAACGAAACGATGCACCTTTCGGAAGCTGTTGCCAAATGCTCGAAAGGCTGTCATCCGCTTATCAGGGCTAGGCAGTTTGTATGAAATTATTGCCTAGAAAGTTCGGTAGTTATACTTGAAACACGACCGTGCCGGCCACCCTGCCTCCGTGAATTATCGGTATTCAAAGAGAAAAAGAAAAGAATAGCCCGGAAAGAATGCATTGCAACTCAGCGCAGATACACTGAGAATTTTTATCCCTTCCCGGAGCTGCCACCAGGG
Organism: Parhyale hawaiensis; assembly: GCA_001587735.2. Taxonomy (NCBI): domain Eukaryota; kingdom Metazoa; phylum Arthropoda; class Malacostraca; order Amphipoda; family Hyalidae; genus Parhyale; species Parhyale hawaiensis. Next base: position 7,499,384 of record LQNS02278155.1, read on the forward strand.
GGTCGGTGAGATCGAACAAATTTGTTGTTTTTAACCAAGAAGATTCTGTTTGCACAACATGCACGCAAGTGATTTGATTCTAGATGTAAATATTACTATAGCTTGGTTAGACTTGACGTTTTTGCTAGCGTTCAATTAGCACTGCTTGTAGTTTGGCATGCATAACATTTATTCGAAAATTTCGAAGCCTATCGATGACGGTAGAATTTTTTAGGTGTGCACAACCTGGAATAATGACAAGAAGTAGGTATTGCTCTTTTCTTTTATTGACAACATGTCAATAAGCAGAATTGGAAAAATTGCTCGACACAAGAGGGCGCTGTTAGCGGAATATGAAAATTATACGGTAAAGTGATGGTCAAAAACAAAAAAATCTGGGGTCGCAGAAATAATTCACGGAAAGTCTCTTATCTAATGGGAAACTTTCGCTGTTGTCGTCGAACTCTAGAAAAACGACGTTGTTTCTGTTATTAACATTCGCGCTTATGGAAAGTAAGCAATGCTAAAATATAGATAATTACAGCCAACTCTGAACCGTTCAACATTTCGGTGGGCATTTATAACTATAACTTTAATTGGACGTTTTGTTCTATTGAGCGTATGTAACCGATGGAATACATACTAACCTGTGTAATACGTAAAAAATAGACCACGTTAGAAATTGTGTGTTTATTTATATACCTATTCGTTTATAATCTCCCTTATACGTGGGTATCTTCCTTTCAACGCTCTGATACATAGTATAGATGGGCGAAAAATAGACCAGGTTGGAGATTGTGGTGATCTTGTTGCCATCTGATGGATACCGATAGACGAAAATTAAACTAGGTTGCAAATGATGGCCAAAAAAGGCAGCTTTAAAATTGAATGCACCTTTTGCTGCATCATTTTGATATCCAGGCCACGAACACGTTCACAGTATCTCTTAACACTTACATGGATCCTGATATTAACCTGTTCTCACGTCAAAACTTGATTTGCTCTCAGTTCCAGATGCATTATATGAGTAACTGATAACAAAGTAAATGGTAAGGTTTTCTTCAGTGTACTGTAGAACAAAAAATAACTAGTGAACGACGAGAGTTTCGTGGCTGTAATTATGTTTCTCGAGCTAAGTTTTGATGCCACTTTATCGCGCAGTCTAAGTCTACCATGCATGCATGAACTGCTTTAGCGTGCACTCTACCATGTATGATCTGCTTTAGCGTGCATTTTACCATGTACGATCTGCTTTACTGTGCAGTCTACCATGTATGATCTGCATTAGCGTGCAGTCTACCATGTATGATCTACTTTAGCGTGCAGTCTACCAAGTATGATCTGCTTAGCGTGCAGTCTACCATCGATTATCCGCTTAGCATGCAGTTTACCATGCATGATCTGCTTTAGTAGGTAGTCTAACAGAGAGGTACCAAAAAATAGAGGTTACATAGAGATATTTATTAAGTTAATTATTGATTATACAAGAACCTAACGTAGCCTCAGCTATATGTTCACGCTTGGTGGACGCAAAAAGAAATGAGTAGACTGCACGCTAAACTTCTTGAGCCTTGGAAAACTAAAAAAAAAGAAGAAACTGGATAGACTGCAGGCTAACGAAGTACCTAAATTTCATTCTCTCGATGATACAGCGCGGCAAAATTGTTCTTTTTTTTCTTGATACTACTCACGCCCCTTGTACTTTTTCTTTTCTAGGACAAAGTATGTCAGTTCATTTATATACTATAGATGTCATTTGATTCCTTTTCACTCGTGCTGTTTGCAACTGTCATAACTGCTGATATTGTCCAAGCATACTAAATTTCAGAATAACATCTCTAATCAATTGTTTAGTGGACTCGACGTGAAAGCACTCGGTATCCAAGTTACAGCGTTGAATCAATCAATCTGGCGCCTCCTGAACCTTGATTTTCTCCTACATTCTGCCACTAGGCCACAATACCATATAATCAACACAACCCCACTGTGTGCTTGTGCTGCACGCTATACCATGGTAAAATTATTACCATTCGTGATACCATGAATAACCTGAGAAATTATGCAGTTTTCAGTCCCATCAACTTCTAGATACTGCATATCAGGTGGAAAGCTTAGGGTATTCGCGAACTATGGAAGAAAAACGTTATTTCTCTTTATTAATATTCACGCAGACGGGAGGATTCTTAGTGTGGGTGAAACACTTTCATACTATGCTACGGTATTGGGGAGCTGCTCGTCTTTTTAGACGACTACGTTGAAAGTAAGAAAATTTTTAGAAATTTTTAAAAACCTAGTGAAGAACATATTAACAAATACCGTAATTGTTTTCAGATTTTCAATGAAATGTATGTATAAAGCTTTCAACTGAGACAAAATAATTCTCTTGTTTTCACCAGAAAGTTCCGTTCTGTGAATACCATTTCATTAAAAATTATTACGGTCATACTTAGCTTAACTATCATATTTTTGTGGTTTTGTAGATAACCCTCTCGGAACCCAAAAAGTCAGATTTCGGCAAGAACAGCTATTTGAAACTCTACTAGTTGTTGCCCATTTACTTTGAAAAATTAGTTACCTCTGCCAAGGAAGCTATGATGTTGTAGAGTTCATCGGTCTGTCTGTGTGTTTGCATGTTTGTCTATCGCCAAGATAAACCAAGAAGTTATGAGCCAGTCTTTACGAAATTACAGGGATTGCTTAGCATGTTAAGAGCAATAGATGATTAACTTCTGGTGGAGATCCGATCAATTATTTGTTTGTTCGCCTGCCTCTTTTTTTCTTAGTGTCATAACTCAAACAGTTATAAACGGATTTCATGAACATTACCTGAGTTGTTAGATACGTAACAAAGAGTCAATGACCAAATTTTTATGACGATCTGTTTGTTTGTTCGTTAGTTTGTTTGTCTACAGTGCATTACCTTTGATTATGAAAATACAATTTTTTTTTACTTAATTTTCAAGATAAGTGTCAAACATTTCATTTAAAATGTGAATGCCAAGTTAGTGCACAGGTATGTTGTAACTATCAAAAATAACAAGAGAAAAAGAAAACGAAACAATTTCCCACGTTTTGGCAACATTTGCTTATCGCACGGGGTTCTGCTGTTACCCCAGCTTATGCAACATAACTCTCTAGCTTATGCAATATTTGAAGGTTTCTACCACTGGAAAACAACTTTCTACAAGTAAGGCAATATTTGAAGACCCTGGAGCCCCAATATTAAGCAGAAAAACAAGATGTGAAGTTCTGCAGAAGCTAGGGAAAGTGAGAAAGGCAATTGAACGACCACTTCTAACAAAAATTCAGAGAAAATAGGGTCAAATGGGCTGAGGAGAACATGAAAACTGATTTCTCCAATGTCATATTTACTAACAAATACAGAGCCAATCTTAATGGTCCAGATGGATGAGCGTCTGAATAAGTCCTCCATGACCGACCTCAACAGACACGGCTTAAGCGTCAACAAAGGGGTGGAGGTATAATGTTTTGGGCCGAGATAGTAAGTGACACCCTTATTGGTCCATTTGCAGTGGCAGAAGGAGTTAAACTGAATGCAGAAAGGTACTGCCAGTTCCTTGAAGTCAACTTGATTCCATGGCTTGATAAGCAGACAATCGCACGCAGATCCAAATTGGTATTTCAGCACGATAACGCTCCCTCACACCAAGCACGGTACACTGATAACTGGCTTGCGGATGGAGGATTCAAATAAAAAAGGATTATTATCTGGCAAGCGAATAGCCCCGATTTAAATCCCATTGAGAACCTCTGGGCAATGATCAAAAGGAAGGTCTATAAAGGTGGTCGGCAGTTTCCGAGCAAAGTAAGCCTGTAGAATGCAGTAAAAACAGCAGCAGATTCTATTCCACCACCTGAAATATCAAACCTGACAAAGTCTGTTGATAATCGCCTTAAAAATCATGAAAAATGGAGGTTGCCATGTTCAAAATTAACTTGTTATGTTTACCACTATTGAACACTTACTTCAGTGTCTATTGAATTGTTTTGGTTATAATTTCTTGGTTTTGAACATTTAATAACAATATTCCTCATTACTTGTATTTATTTCCTCTTTATGGCGTTTTTGTTAGCTTGTTGCCTAATCTGAGGTAACAGTAAAAAAAAAGTAAATAAGCAAATTGTATGATAAACTTAACCAATGGCTAAATATTTATTTTACAAGTGCTGCTTATATTGACAACATATAGCCATACATTTAGTTAATATTAATATTTCAAGGTTAGACACTCATCGTGAAAAATTAAGTAAAAAATTCTCTTTGCATTATCAAAATTAACGCTCTGTATGTGTTTGTTTTTATGTTTTATAGCAAAATAACTCAAGAGGTTTTGAACGGAACTATATCAAACTTTCAGGAATTATTAAAATGTTAAAAGACATAAATGAACTAATTTTGGTTATGAACGGTTGGTCAGTTTGTGTCTTTGACTAATATTTGTCAGAAACATAACTTGAAAGTTATGAATGGGTCTTCACGAAAATTATAGAAACTGTAATTACTACCAAAATGCACAAACGACCGGATTTTAGTTCTGACAAAATAATCATAGTTTCAGAGCAAATTTGAATTTTTCCCTTTACATTGCCTTGCTTAGGGGAGGTATGCGCTCTCAGAGTGCTATAGTTTCATAATAAATTCATCTAGCTAATCTTAAAGTGTGATCTGTCTCCTTGAATGTTCATTTACTCGTTTATTTGTTACGTTACTTGCAGGCTCCATTATTTGAACTAGGAGAAATATAGAATATCGGTTGAACTTTGGGTTTCTTTCGACTGACTCGACATCACTGATCTAAGTAAGCTAATCCCTCTTTTGAAACGGCTGACAAAAGCCTTGTCTTCACCATTTTGAATTGAGCTGCAGGTGTTAAGAGAACCCATGTACGCTTGAGATGCCTGGAAACTCCATTTCCCAAAGTATGATTGAGTTTCCGTCCAGCTGAATGTAAACTATATGAAGGTTTATACCCAGCGTTCGATTCAGCAAGGCGGAGGCAAGGCATGGGCCTCAGGATTCAGACGAGTCGTCTTGGCTTAGATCGAAATCAAGGAGCCCATCTAGCGAGTCCTGAGAGCTGGTGAACGGTCTCTTATAATGTTTGACATTTTTTTATTGGGGTAGAAGGTAGTTACTGATAGGGTCTTAAGGTTCGTAAGACGTACACGCAGAAAAGTATGTTCTGTACGATAAAAAGCACTTGGTTTCTCATCACTAACGACGTAATATTTTAGCGACAAAGCAATAATAATTAATCGTAAAAGACACTGTTGTTCATCACAAGGCTCTTGTTCATCTGTTGCTCATCACAAACGACAATGTGTATAGACGTAAATTCAAACGACAAGGTACTTTACTGTTAACTAATTTTGCTTAATGGCAAACAATAATTTTCTGTGTGTAGTGCACTGGTTCCCATCTGGTGGTCCATGATAGCTTTTTGGCAGGTTCACAGGATTTGTCAACTCACTGAAAATGGCAATAAAATTTTATTTAACTGGGTCTTAATTCAGATAAATGGTCATTTGTTTTATTAGTAGTTATTCCTATTTCTTGCTTCTTGTGTGCGCTGCTTTATCGTGGTATGAGATGGTCAAGACATTTTTTACTTGGTTGATGGTACATGGAATGGGACGAATTGGGTGCCACTGTACTAGTGTAAAGGTGATATGATAGGATTGGAACAGAATGAGATCATAATATCCATCGAATTTAGGGTATGCTAAAATTAATGATCCAGAGGATCACGGGTGATCCAGTACTTTCTGTGTCTCAACACAATCGCCATGTACAATATATATTAGCTTTTCTCTGGTGAATTGATACTCAAATAGAACAGCAGCAAGTGAATCGCTTCACGGTTGGTTGTCTGACTGCGATGCTGCTTTAATTAGGTTACCGGCAACCAAACACGCGGATTCTCTTTTCCTTACCGAAACGACTTGCCAATCGAAAAGTTAATTACAGTTTCGCTTTCGACGCAAAGGTAACGAAGCAAAACTTTCAACGAAGCGGGAGTGCTGCTCGGTGAAATATTGCGACGAGAATTAACAGCGTATGCTGTATGTAGAGAGAGAGAGAGAGAGGAGAGAAAGTTGTTCTGCTTCTCTAGAAATGATGCTCGGCGAAAACAATTAGTGATGAATGATTGAAGTTAATCGAAAGGTGACAAATTCTTGATTTTGGTGTGATAAAAACAATCAATTATAAATCGAAGCATGCCAAAATAATTCCCGAGCATTCTGAACATCAAAATATGATGGAGATTGAGTTTCTAAAGTTGATATATTTGCTTAGTTGCTTGTACACATGTCGACAATAATGCAAAGCATTCCAAAATAACTATAGCGATTCAAAAAGTCAAAATACAGTACACTGTACCAAAATTTCTTCAACTGCTTCTACAATCGTCATCTACATTTTGCCATCTCAAGAAAATAATATTTCAGAAGCCATGGCAAGTTAATTCAATATGTGCATCTTCAAGAATTCTTTATCATCACCAGAGGCCTACCAACGCTTCAA
>LQNS02278155.1:7510625-7522972 GCA_001587735.2 Parhyale hawaiensis
TTTGATGCAATTGTCAACGAAACTGACAAAACATAAGTTTTCACGGGCAGTAGACAATTATTTCTTCTAGCTTACTGTTTTCCTCTGACGAAGCAGTTTTCTCTTCATAGGTCAAAATTTAGGCACCTCAATGAAACAGATTTTTGAGGTGGGAAGATGCTATCAACGGTATCTTTGCTACGGAGCGATCACATTTTACATAAGCTGCTATTTTGTTTAAGTTTGTTGGAGTATTTTACTCAAGATGTTACTTCTGCCTGTCTACCTAGAAGACCTAAGGATGCCAGCACGATAAAGGATCATTGGAGAAAAGAAAAAAATTAAGAAGCAAATAAGAGAAGAGGAGATTCCGCACCGGCCTAGAGGCATTAGGCAAACGTATAGGTTATTGCGTGAATTCTTCACGCACGGATCCACTAGTATAGTATGACTGTTTAAAAAAACATATAAATGAAATGTAAAATAGAATTTAGAGAGCTAGTAGATATGAGAATATGTTCGTAATGTGTATAAAACTCGCTAAACCGTAGGAAATTCAATTATTTTTGAAAGAAAACGCGCTGTCCAACCCCACTATAAGCCCCTTCGGTGGTTTTAATACTGAATTCAGGCATCGTATGTTTTTAAACGAGATCGAAACTTGGCTTGAATGGCTTTGGCCTCGCGGACTTATTGCGTACATACTTTATGCAGCTCTTGCTGTATCTAACAATGGGAATGATAAATGTATTCTTTACCGTACTGTTCATACTCTTTTGTTCAGCTCTTGCTATTGAGCACTGCGTATGCTTTGATACCCGTACTCTGAACTCAGATATTAACTAAGTTATTATATACATCGTACGATGTCGAATCTTAACGTGAGTAGTTTTGAAATTTTAAATTCAAAGTGTGCATTTCTTTTTGGATTTGCATGATTCATGGATCACTAATTCTTAATCGATCTAACATCACGTATGAATACAATGCAGTCTTGTATATGCCTGTCTGCATGCTAGTCTTTGGAACGCGTTCACTTACCCGATTTTCCGAGCGTTTTGTTGCATCGTTATTAACACAGCTGAGTGCATGCCACAAATAGTAATTAATATACAAGCCGTCAAATCTCTTTCCATACCAAGTGTCACTAGACATGTTACGGTTATCTCTTCAAATTTGGAGCGAACTAAAATTCAGAAAGCTGTGCAATTTCGTGCTGTTTCTACGGTACAATAACACTTTCAGACTGTTGATTAACACATTCAAGAGACTAACGTATAGACTGGTTCTCATACTTTTCCTCTGATTGTGTTGTGACTTTCTCGGGCGATGAGCTATCCCAACCCTGTGATGTAATGTTTTCCAATTATTCCTAATAATTATGACATGATCAAAAGTCCAAAATACTATTATAGATGCATTTTTACTTTTAAGTCCAGAAGTGGCGCATTTTCCAACTCATGCCTTACGCATGATGTTCTACAACCTTTCTACGTAGAGCTGAAGCCGGACTTTGTCCATGTTTTAAGATCATGAATCTTGTCTTGAATAGCTCTGACCTTTACGTCCCATTGTCGCAATGAGTTGCTCACTTTGACGAGTTCACGGAGTAAGAATAAGACCAGTGCAGCCGTGACACGCTGCAGGAGGAGGTGGTTCGACAGAGAACGAGATTCAAGGCATCGTTTCAAACATTGAAAACTGGTTGATTAAGACATGATGAGCCCTGCTGGCTGTTTCGAGGAAAGGTTTGAATTGTGACGATTGTAGGCGTAAACTTTTCGCCGATTTAATAACTTAGCCTGAGCTTCAATTCTTGCACTGAAAAAACCAAGAGCGTCAAACTAAAGAGAACATGTACAGGCCAGCATTCGGTTTTTATTTTTAAAAGTTAAATGTCTTTATTATTGTTTCAGTTTTCTATGTCGGTGAAGAAATTTCCATTCCGGTCACGTCGACACTGTGTGATGTCCCCCACCAAGCTGTCTCTTGGTCAAAGTTTTGTAATAAAGTTTGCAGCTTTTGACCAACTACGTATTTCTCTAGTACTCTGGACAACTGACCGAGCTTGTAAGAGTAGAGTTGTGACTGCTATAAGCACGAACTATCACCTGATTTAGTAATTAATTAGAGCTTCAATTTTTGCGATGCTAAGATGAAGAGCGTTTCGGTATTTTGAATAACACTGTAGAGGATAAGGCCTGTTAGAACTGCTTTAAGATAATTAAATGCCCCTAAGTATCTCATTATTGAGCTTTGTAGTTGAGGTTCTCATACCCATTGATTCTTTTTTATTGAATAATGTGTTTTTCAACGTAAAAAAATTAGAATATTATACAAATCAAGTTTCTTTTTTAGGTGAAGTCATCAGGCTTTATAACCCTCAAGCGTCAAAATTAACTGGCTGCTCGTATCAATATTTTTATTTGAATATTGAAGACAAATTGACAGCCATGCAAAAAAAAATGGAGTTTGCAGGATATTTTATTCACATTTTGTGTTAATCATTTACATTCCATGTGGATCTCAGGATCCACTTTTATACACAGTAGAATACGAGTGGCCTGAGCCGTCATCAGAAATCACGGCAGAAAAATTGCAGTTCTGGAAAATCCCCGTTGTCTCATGTGCGTTTTACTCCTCAGAAGTCTTCTTGATGAAAATTCAGCATTCTGCCTGAAAAATTGGATATATGCATCATATGGTGCAGTCAGTGGCCTCTCCCGTCGAACCGTTGGAATTTGAACATGTCTAAACACGGTCATGCAGGTGAGCTCAGGTTCCTCAGCTGAAGCACAGACTGCGAGCCCCGTAGGAGTGTATTCCCCGTCGGATTGTATTCATACAACACCGTCTTCAGCACTTGAATTTCTCTTATCTTATTCCCATTGAGCGTGACAGGAAGTGCGCCGTAGGATTAGATCAATTTTTCACTATCTTATTCCCAGAAAGCGTGACTAGAAGTGCCCCGTAAGATGAGATCAATTTCTGCCTATTTTATTCCCATAGAGCGTTACAGGAAAAAAAATCCTACTGACGTAGGAAGCAGCAATATTTTTCTTTATGGAATAAAAAATTGTGTTAGCCTCCGGGTAGCCTTTCTTGGATCTTTCATGAACTGATAAACATTCTTTTGCTTCATTTCCCAGAGAAGAAGGAAGACAAAGAGTAGAAGAAAAATTTGATGTGAAAACCCAGTGCTTCCCTCGCAATATGCTCTTATGATCCCTTTCGTTCGCTTATTTTTGCTTTTCGCTTCTGTGACGTCATCACTCCCCCTCCATCTGTGTGGGAAGGGCTACTCTATATAAGGTGGCCTGGAGCCGATGTTCCTCAGGTCATAGGAGTGATGATGGACGAAGGTTTTCCTGCGTGTGTGGGAGGAGGTCTTCGGCTAAGACAATTTTTCGTTCCATAAAGAAAAAATATTGTTACTTCCTACGTCAGTAGGAGTTATTTTTCCTTTATTTAATTTCAAAATTGTGTTAGCCTCAGGATATCCCTCGCGATTTCAGACCCTGCCTTCGTTCGAGGTAGAGCATGGGAAGGAGGAGCAGTCAATTGGGAAGTGAATGAAAGGTCAAAAAATCCCTTCTATTCCGACAGGGAACCGTTCCAAAAACAGGGATACGAGGTTCTAAGGATGCATAATGTATATAACCCAAACTTGTCTGAAAAATAAAGTAAAGTGGGTAGTAATACCTGCCTCTTTCTTTAACAGAGAAAGAGGACGTCAGGTGACGCTAACCATCTTGGTGGATCCACAGAGTGTGCAACAGAGCGCCCATATTCTCGCGGGTCGTGACTGACTGGCGGGTAAGTATGAGGGCCCCCTGGGTAATGGCTCTGGCGAGCTAGGGGAAGGAGCTGCGAGACATTCCTCGGAGCTGGAAAGATAGATGAGTGATTCTTAGTGGGACTGGCTGGAGGTGCCTGCTACCCATCACCGGAAAAAGGAAGTCCGAGGACGTTGGGTTGCGAGGTTTGAAAAGGAACCCGAACGGTGGGGAGGACGGCTTGTCGTCTAAGGGCAGGGCTTGTTCTGGGTGGTAGTTGGCAATATGCTCGCTCCCTTGCCGGAGGCAGGGGCTAATAAGACAGTTTTGGGGTGAAAGTTGTGGGGCTAATGGTTTCGATGCCCCTAAGGAAACCTTTGTTTGGTGGGTAGTGGAGGAACTGCTCTCTCGACCTTTAGCAACGTGTGAGCAACTGGAACCTCTATCAGGGTAGAGGAGAGATACGAGATACTTCATCGGGGGACCCACCTTGGGGAGTCTCCTATAAGACTAAAACTTGGCCTTTACCAAAAAGAGGAGCCACTTCTGTGGAAGGAGAACTCAGGGACCAGGGCTCCCGTCCCGATCGAGGGTGTAAAAACCCACGGCCAGCTGGACCGGATGAGGGAGAGGTAGAGAAAGCTTACTGTTCTGGCGTATTGCCCCTAAATAGATTAGCAGCCTGGCTCCAGCCATCTAGCAGAGTGGGAATGTGGAACACATAGAAGTGGGATCTCCACTCTGGCAGCGGATGGGCTAAACTGAAGATTCCAGTAGAAATCACCGTATATTAAGTTGAAGAGATGAGAGAAAAGGTGAGACAGGTCGAGTTGACTGTGCACATCTTGTAAAGTCTCGGGGCCGTTATGTGAAGGGAAATGCCTCGTGGGAATCTCGTTCCTAAAGAGTTTGTTGTTCTGTATGCCTTTTCCCCTTCAGCCACGAGGGGGTGTCCACCTGCAGTAAGACCGAAGCATGAGCGTAGTGGAGAGAGCTCACCTGCTTGGCAGCGAGTTCGTGAATCCATGGCGAAAGCGCCTGACTTTGGTGAGGGACAATTAGGGTTTGTTCGTCCCTGGCCAGGGCCGATCGAGTGGTAGAGGTAAAATAGCAGGGGTAGCAGGTGGAGCGATAGTGAAGAGGGAGTAGAGTGAGTTCGAGTAGCTGAGGAAGAGAAGTGCATTAGCGTTCTTTCCGGTTGAGTCTGCTGAACTCTGAGTCAGTTAGTGTCCGGCAGTTTCGTTGATTTCATCCGTTTATAAGGAAGCCGAACCCCCGAAGCCCTACTGCTGTGGAGGAAACTGCCCAAATCGGTCGTTGAAGCGGCCCCTTTTGGAAAAATAGGGTGATTGGATGACGGAAGACGTTTTACATAGGTTACGGCCTAAATCGAGCCCAAAGAGCAGAATCCGAACGGGACTAAGCTTTTGCGTAGAGCACCAACAATTTCGAGTTATACCTTTGCTTAGTGGGGGTCTGTGCCCCGTAAAATTATAGAAGTCATTCATGCGGTATGGATGAAATGCTGAGGCCAAGACCGCCTGGTTAGAGACGTGCCATCGTGCCAGTGATTGGTAGGAAGCTAAAGAGCCGATGGGGGAAATCAGCTGGGAGAAATATTCCTGCCAGCGAAGAGGCCGGAGAGGGATATCTAAGTCCAGGGAGCCCCTTCTTATGAAGGTGGGTGGGCTCGAAGGCCCCTGGATGGGTCTGGGTGGGTCTTCCAAAGTCGAGCCTTCGGAGCGACTATCTTGGTGCGCGGTGAAAAGTCTCGTTTGCAGCAAGGGCGACGTTGTTTGCGGGACCTTGCGCTGGGGATGCCAGGAATGTGGTGGTACCGCTCTATACTCAGGAAGGTATGAGGCTGCCACCTCAGGGGATCGAATCGACATGGTTTAGGTCACGTAGTGCCAGGAGGAAAGGCCAACGGCACCCAAGATGTAGTCTATATTATACAGAAATCTGTGAACCTTGTTTGCTTGCTTGTTTATTAACTTGTGTCACATTTATTTGCTTGTGTTTTCGCTTCTTCACTTTTAGACGTGAAGAAATTCGAAGGTTGAAAGTAATAACAAAAGCCTAGGCAGCAGTAGACTGGCTGTATCTGTGATACTGAATGTAAACCTGATCCCGCCTGCAAGAGGGGTCATACTGGAAATATAACTGAAATGTAACATATAAATTGACTTTGCTTACAGCCTGGCTGTTGACTATTCGTTAGAGAAGCAAAGAATCTGTTGATAGTGAGCCGTAATGGCAGCTCCTTGACGGACACGAAGGACGGCCGAATAGCGTGAGGTCTATGACCAGTTAAGTAACGCCTGCCTTACTGTGAAATCAAAAACGATCGCGATGACGACCCAACGGGTCACGGGTCGTCTAGTAGCATGTATTTTTCATACCGAAAAGAGAAGGATCCCTCACAGGGGGGCGCTCTGGTGAGCTGTTATTAGGCAGCGGGGTGGAAGCGGCTGCTCCTAATTCCTCGGCAGTTACCTAGTTGTGCAGGATTTTGAACCCGAAGGTGGTCTAACGAATGTCATGCCCTGGGCTCTCCGATAGGGACTCGTTAGCGGGCTCTGGGAGGTCCGTAATAAAGCAATCATCAGAAGATTGAGGGCGATGATAGATCGAAATTCAAAAACTCGATAATGTTGACTGCATTCTTACCGCCAACATAGTATGAAGACCGGTACCCTGATATGAGTGGGCGGATCTTCGAGCATCCAAGTAGAGAGAGGAACGTGAGCGTCGACACCCTTCACGATCCTCCCGAGGACGGCTTTCGGAGTTCGCAGGGTGGTAGACTCTGCGTAGCTTGGCACGGGAGAGTTAAGGATGGGGGTGCCGGGGGCGGTTGGTAATCGGCAAGTACGTTCTCTGAGAGAGAAACATATTTGTCATGCGAAAGTAGCTATTCGTACGCTGCTGAGAAGAGAAGTGATGTTCTCCGTTATGATCCCCAAGGCTAGCCTGAGACGGGTGAGGGTCCAGGTCTCGATGGTAAAGGATATTGAGGCAAAAATGCCTGTACGAGCTGCGCGAGGTGGCATTGCATCGAGGGGCCGACTGCTAGTGGTCGGCGTCTCGGATATTTATGGGAGAAAAAGGTAGGTTGTCTGCCCAAGGCGAGTGAAACCTTCCCCGTGTATGGAATCAGCACATGGGTATGTCTGGGGTAACCAAATCGCTCTCTGAGTCTGGGTTGGGATAGTCTCGAACTTGACTAAAGAACTGATGATCATGCTGGCTTATGCTCCGAAGGAGCGGAAGAGTACTTGGCTTTGAGTTTCTTAGGGGAAGGACGGAATATCCGCCCGGTTCCGTGGCTAAATTCCGCTGATAGGTACTGGATAGTCAGGGTTTATACCGAGAGTCCTCGAATGGAGCAGGGACTCGCTTTGGGGGCCCTTCATATCTTCCAGGTCGTAGGAGGACGAGTTGGGTCTCCCGAAACCAATGACCTGATGTTGTTTTCAAGTCATAGTGTTAAGAGGAGAATGGCAGCGGGCTCTGCTTTCAGAGCATTGGTTGAGAGGAGTAGATAAGCTCCCCGCCCAAGTAGTGCTACCGCGTTTAGCGCTTATGGCTCGTCGCAGCATAGGGCTAGTACCAAATCGGAGTCCAGTAAACTAAAGCTAGGGTAGGTGAATTATCTGAAGAAATGAGTCCCTGGTTACCAGCAGCCCGGATCTCTAGGGCCGAGGGCATGGAAGATGCTGTTCGTAGTAAAACTTCGGGAGTAGGCTTAGGCCAGTCGCGAAGGGGTGAAGCAGGTCGTTTAGCCCCCAGTGTCTATGACGCTATGGTAGGGAGAGAGAAACAGGTTCCAGTATCAGAAGCCACGTCCCAATCTTAAGGAGGGGTACCATAGGCTGTAATGAGTGTCGTGTTTGGCTGTTTGGGAAACCAGACAGAGGGAGGCGAAGCGAGAATAGAGCTAATTATAGTCAGTGTTTCTGACGTTGGGAAGGCGAGAGTGAAGCAAAAAAAGGTTTACCTTTCGCTTCTTATGCTCGCCCTCATTTACTTGGTCCGCTGCTCCCACGAGAGAGGCGAAACGAACAGGCGCGAAACGAGGGGCAGCTTATCAACGTCGAAGGCGCTGGGGGTAGCTCCGGGTGAGGGAGCCTGTTAACTAGGCGAAAGCAGGAACTATTTCTCCTGGTGAAGAGGGGGCGAAGACATGAGATTGGTAACGAAAGGGAAGCTTCGAATATGCTTCGGTTTAAAGGTAGGGCCATCGACTTTTCGCTTCCGCAATGGGAGGGAGAGCGAGGAGAGCGGGCAAGCGACCAGAGGGGAAGCGAAGAGAAGCGAAACAAAGGTAGCACCTCCCAGAGGGATGGAGGCTAGTGATGACGTCACAGAAGCAAAAAGTAGCGAAAAGCGAAAAGAAGCCAATGGAAGGGATCAGGAGAGAATATTGCGAAGGAAGCACTGGATGCTCATAGCAAATTTTTCTTCTACTCTCTGCCTTCCTTAGTCTCTGGGAAATGAAATAATGGAATGTTAATCAGTTCATGAAAGATCCAAGAATGGCTAACCGGAGGCTAACACAATTTTGGAATAACATTATGGAAAAATAAAAATATATTTAGGAATAAAAACAAGTCGTGCACTGTTAAATAGTACCGATAGTGGTCTTCCTACGGAAATGATGTTTAATACTGACGATAATGGAACAAGCTAAGTTTCTACTAAATATATTTTCTATGACAAACTTGCAACCTCTTCTACCTACCGCTTCTGAACTAGAAAAATAATTCAGTAAATAAAATAATTATCAAGACAAAAAACTGTATTTACTATTTTTATACCTAATAAAACTGAACCAGTCAACCAATGGAGAAAAAATTTTAATTCGGAAAATGTATCCATCATCCTGGCGGGAAACAATGGAGGAATAATTTCACAAGCGCAGTAATTCTCATTGGGCACATTTTCAAGTCTTCAGTGATGTTTTCAAGGGTATCGCACCTGTCATATCCGTCTCTTGCATCTTCTTGTTTATTTTTAAATTATTTTGTCGTTTTTGTTTGTTTGTTTTTCGTTTTAGACCCGGCAAGCGTTTCTGAATCGTATTATTGTTCGTCCTGTAGCTGAGACTGCCACTTATTTTCTTAGTTTGTTAGAATGTACTGATATGAATGGGGTCTAACCCTGTCTTACTCAGGTTAAGCTGTCTCACTACAATGTGTACTTTATCCTTCTGTATTAAAACAAGAGAAATTTTAAGGTTTGTTATGAAAAGTAACTGCCTGAGTGAAATATAATGTTAAATTGATCATATTTTGCACCGACCAAAAAAAGACCTTGAAATGCTGTATCTCATAACTTGCGAAGGCGCTAACCATATGAGTCTGACATTAAATCTTGTTACCGCTAATTGAACGCCAACTCGATAAACGCGGATTCCCAGGTTTCGGTACTATTGTGGGCTTAGAGCAAAATCTTACACGCGTAGATTGTGTACATGGATCGCATATATATACGTAGTATGAAACCGCTTTTTCTACCTATATAGATGTCATATAGGCTAAAGCGGTTAAAGTATCACTGTTCTTAATATAAAGCTTATTACAACGATTAAAGTATTACTGTTCTTAATTCAAGTTTATTACAACGGATAAGGTACTAATGCTTCCTTATCTACTTTATTACAAGACTTAACTCATTTTCCACTCGAGCAACATCTCTCCTGTGGTGGTGCAATATCTGATTACCCGGCGCCTTTCTTAAGGCATTTTACTTCCCCTTTAATTCCGTTAATCCCGACTACCCTAGAGTAACGCTTGTTTAGTAGGGAAACACCTTTCTTGTCTTTTTTACGTCCGACATATTTACGTTTTAAAGGAGAAAGTGATGCGAGATCTGATTTGGTAGGCTCCTGAGAGTTTCTTTTGTACGGTAAAATGATTTGGAATCTGAAAAAACTTCAAGAGTTTTGGTTTTATGAATAGTGCAGACCTTTTATTAGTTTGATTATTAGATTGATACATCCGTGTAGATTTTTTCTTTTTTTTTTTTTTTTTGCTTCTCTCAGTAAGACGTCTTCTGGATTTTATAATTGTTTTTGGTCAAGCTTTCGACTGGGTAAAAGTGATTTCAAGGCAAGGAACTTTTCACCCCAGAGTTTTTATATGTACTGTAGCTGAACTTCTGAAGTGTATCAAAGATACTCATTTGAATTTTGTTCAATATAATTAGAGAGATTGGTCGAGAATTTATCTCAAAATAATGAATTTAAAAGTGGCCCATAAATTCCGGAGATTTGTTAGTACCTATTAATTGTAGCAGTTATGATTTAATGACGGAAAGCTTGATTCCAAGAAACGCGTGTTTGGTTTGTTTATATTGCTCTTGTACCTTAAAATTTTCCCAACCAACGTTTTTACGCAGTTATGTCCATTTACTCCAATTTCACATTACACTTTCAAATCTGCATATATGCATAAATGTTGATCAGGTGATATTATTTAAACTGTAGAAATGACTAAGATTTTGCATTGAATTTCTATTTTAACATTTAAACTGAAGCATGTTGCCGTAGAGTAGAATTTACCGTTCAAATTGTATAGATTAATCGCTACCAAGTCCATTATTTAACCATTAAATGCGTGATTTAGAAAGTTATTCATTACTTTACGCATTTTCATATATGAAATGCAACATTTTGCACAACACATTATTATGATCCAGATTAAGAAATCCATGAGTATCATCGCAGTTTGAGATTATTTATGTTGTTATACCTGTTTCTAAATAGACTTCATTAATTGTACACGACACCGCAACTGAAAAATTTCGATACTTTTTATAGGTTTCAGTATCTTCATAGGTGTAATACCTGGTCTTCATCACTATTACTATTTTTGAAACGGTAGCCCAGTCTTCATAGGTGTAATAGATGTAATACTTGGTCTTCATCACTATTACTATTTTTGAAACGGTAGCCCAGGCTTTCAAGTGACGGGCACTTATAACCCAAATGAAGAAAAAGTGGAATGGTTCTCACTTTTGTGCAATTGTTAAAACTTGAATAAACAAGCAACATTCCGCTATGGGAAGTGTTCACCTACTAATTTTGGCCATACAGCCGATTGACTGAAGCAACGAGTCTGTCCAGGAGACGAAGGTGATTGGGAGCAGCCGCATCTCTGGCTAGGAAACAATACCTACTACAACATGCAGAAGCTGCATAAAATGGCTTACTGTACGAACCACTTCGTTGTCATCGAACTCGGTAGTGATCTTAGGTAGAAGCCCAACCCTGCTCACAGCATATGACACGGGACGCCTAACATTTGCATCAATAATAGTCTTCTCATTACAGAGTACATCTAGTATTTCCAAGGAGCTAGTATTTCCGCCACCAGTGTCACTAAATTTCAGAAGCAGATACGAGGTAAAAACGTCCGAGACCGACTAACCGCTAGGGCCGACGTACAGTATGTCTGGATGCTAGCCCGCCACACACTGGAGTGGACTAGCTGCGACTTACAAAATAATATATTAAACTGCTCAACTCCCCTTGCGTGCTCATGCAGCCTAGTCCAGGAGGGTAATTGCAGTAGCGACACATCCACCTCTCCACGGGACAGCGGTCATGCCGCTATACGTAGAGCCGTTCTTTACCCATTAACTGTCGCATGCGTATCTTGAATGCGGTTTCGGGAACGGGCATTTCCATCATTCGCAGTTAATTGGTTAATTAATGCTACTACCAGGACGGTTTATGAGATTTTTGAGAAAACCCATGAATTTGGGGAAAATCCCGTGCCCTGGAAGCCCTGGTGGCCGAATGACAGACATACTGAAAACTCAATATTGCAGTTGGTTTTGCTCGGGCTGCAGTGATAGAATAAGAGCTTGTTCGTAAAATTCAACTTTCAAGGCTTGACTGCATGGGTCGAAAGTTCGGATATAAGCTTTGGCTTGGCCGCTACGAATCGTGTTGTATGTATGGAACCAGCTCGATTATGGTGAGCCAACTGAAATATCCATTTTACGGTGTCCCACAGGTAACTGATAGATAATCAACGACTGACACTTGAATCAACAAGATTCGAACAAATCAAGCCTCGCCTCGAAGGATTAACTGCCCCACGGTCCCACTCCTACTGGGAGTGGGAATCACAGCTATGACAGTGGAACCACCGTCATATTTGTTCATAGTGTTCTCCTGTGAATGTGATTAATGTATTTACATAACGAACAAAAAAGTCCAAGCATGGTGCTATATAGGTATATATATATATTTACAAATTTCTTTGCGTACGCCTCTATTTAATTTCACTGTCGCAGTGATATCAAACATTCTTTGACCAGTTGCCTCAACTATAGTACGTGCTTTGAAGGTCAAAAAAGAGACGGAAATACTCTAGGTGTAATTTCTCTTGGCAGTATCACTGTAGTCTGGGCCTTCATGATTAGAATTTTGTGCTCCGTGCATCTGAAATTTGTATTTATGCTTTAAGACGGATGCCCTGTGTACCTGCACAGGTTTGTTCAGGGTCCCCTGTCCCTCCATAATCCGAACGGCACTGTGTACATCAGCGCGTCTTAGAACTGTTTCCTCGGGTGATCGAG